>JAGJRO010000467.1:0-29596 GCA_022832285.1 Lepidurus apus apus | reverse complement strand
TATATATATATATATAAGTTCTCTGTCTGAAGAAGATAGATACGCTGGGCTGTAATGGAACTTCTGTGCCGTGTGAGCTAAGGCTTTTGCTTTGTGGTCCAGGAACTATTAAAGCTCCTTATGCTTTGCCCACTGGCTCCACTCGGCCTTGTAAATAGACGCTTTTTATGCCACGTACCAGTATTTTACGTCGGCCATGAGCTTTCGGGGAAAAGGAGTCGCCAAAAGTCCAAAAACCCGGGCAAAAGTCTGCACCGCCTAACCCCAACAATGAAAAATAGGATTACAGCATTCTAAGATACGCAACTGTGACCGTCCTTGCACGTTGATCTAGTTAGATACTAATAAGCAAGTCCCTTTTGTATATATATGATAAAAAATCGCTACGCAAGAATTAATGTTTCGTTCAGCCTGGAGGGAGTTTGCGAAAAAAATCATTGTTGCGTTAATGCGCCCATCATTCTACCCTAGTAGCTGCCTCATACAGTCGTGGAAAGCATACTGAACCTTGAAGCAAGGCTATTTCATTGTTGTCTATGTTTCATTGTTCCACGCACCTAAAAATATCATGGAAATTTGGGGTTTTATCTGTATTGGGCGATTCTAACGACTTGGGATTCAAAAGGATGTTCATACCGAATGTTCCAAACCGTGTTTAATAGCGCGTTCCACTGGCTGCACTGGTGCAATATTTTTGGCACCCAGTTTGTGTAAAGATCTATGGTAAAGATATACATGTTTTACACACCGAGTGCCAAAAATATTGCACCAGTGTAGCCAGTGGAACGCGCCATAATAACATATTCAGCTGGGAACCTGGTACGGCACTTTCTGGCACTGATGGAGCGTTCCACTGACTGCTCTGGTGCAATATTTTTTGCACTCAGTGTGTAAAGATACATATGTTTAACACACTTGAGTGCCAAAAATATTGCACCAGTGCAGCCAGTGGAACGCGCTATGAGTGCCATGGACTCAGTGTCAACTCACAATTTTGTGGCACTCAGTGCCAGAAAGTGCCGCACCGGGTTCTCAGCTGAATACGCTATTACACATTGTGTCCATACACGGAGTGCCAAAAATATTGCATCAATGCAGCCAGTGGAACCCGCTATAAGGTTGTCAAGGCTTTAGTAGGGGAGACATCGTTACGGTTAAACGTTTCTGATTCATTGTTGCGTCATCGCACCATTGGTAAGGCTGAGGTGCGTTTTATTGTGAACGGATCCGTTCACCAGTTCTTCTGTTGAACTGCTCTCGCTGACAATAAAACGGACGTTCTGCAGGTCGCCGTTCAACTGGCTGAGTTGAACGAGCGTTGACAATAAAACGCCCGTCAAGCTTAGGGCGTGCTTAGGGATCGTCCCAGAGTTCTACTATGCATCAGGAACGCAGTTGAACGGAAGGCGGTTTTTGAACTGCGCGCCAAGCCATCCCGTTGAGCTGTTCACGCTAAAACGCCCGTCCAGCTGAACCCCGTCCACGTGAAAATGCCAGTTGAGCTAACTGGTGAACGCAGTTAGTCAGTTCCGTTCACAATAAAACGCACCCCTGGCCGGACCAATGCTACCAGCCCGGTCTGAATATTTCGTTTTTGCAGCGAACACTCCCCCGTATAGCATAGCGTGGTGGTTACACCCTTAGTTAACGCAAGAAGGGCAGGTGTTTTGTATGGGTGTATATGAACGCACTTGGCTTCTGCGTATGAGATAGCGTGTAAGAGTAACTTCATAACTAGATCTTCAATTCGCATGCCATTTTCCTTGAAACATACAGAAAAAGAATAAGCAATTTACGTATAATGCGTATAATATGTATAATAGTATAATAATACGAATGTTTTAGTATGGGCGACAGTTTCCAAGTTCTCAATTTTTCTGTTTTCCGCAGAGGTGACAAAATGAATTGGCATTTTCAAACTAATGTAAGGCAAAAAGAAAGAAAGTTAAACTGCCCTGCCCTTGGTATTCATATAAGCTGCATGACTGTCATTTTCGCAAAAAGTATCCAATAGTTTTTTCACATAAGAATGTGTCTGCATTCCCAATACTATCGTGCTGGTACTGCCCAAGTGTATATGCACTGACCTTGCTGGTACTGGATCCCACCGTTTTTAATGGCTAAAACACCTCGCTCGATGGTGACCGAAACTGCGAAGTGAGTAATCTTAAACACGTTCAGAGAGGGGAAAAAAATAGTTAAAAAAGAGGTTGGAAAAAAAATCTGTTTCCCGGGAGAAATCTTTCCAGCAGCGCCCCAAAAAGTTAATACCAAAACCACAGACATCCGGGTTACTCACCACGCTTTTGACACTCAAAAACGCAGGGAGTCGGAGGGGTTTTTAAAAAGCTAGTAACAAGCAAAACATCCATCTTCCTTGATCTGCCAGGCAAATAACGTTGTACGTGTGTCACTTCACACATGCAAGGTTAGAGCAGCTCATGGAACACGCCCTTTTGGCCACCGCACAACCCTCTCTGTCTCTCGGAAACCAAGTGTTACCGTCATCATTAACCATTTCCCCCCTAATGAGAAACCCATACCGCTCGTCTCTGTCTCTTTCTCTATCTCGGTCTCATTTGGACGCCCTTCACACGTCACAGATCCTTTAAAGCCTCACAAGTACAATCCAAAAACAATAAAAACTTTATGGGTTCTCAATTGGCCAAAAAAGCCATCTATTTCTATAATAAACAATATCTATAAAAATAAATAATATTTTAATAATGAAAAAGTAATCGAAAATATCATGACTTAGCTCGAACCGACTCGGGTCATGCCCGGGACTTGTAGCGTTACCCCGGGTTGCCTGGCAGTCTCCCTCAATAAGGAAAATACAAGTTCTTGACCGTTTCAAGCGAGGATTCGGTCCAAGCCGGGGAGAACGCTCCAACTCCTGCCAGCGTTCGATCGGTTTTTCCTGTTTTCACTCTGTTCAGTTGTACTGTGCAGTACAAGATTAAGAATATATATACTTCCAAGTTCCAACCTTTTCCTCTTTCAAAGTGTTCATCTTGTGAATGTGGACTGCGTTAGGCTCCAAGGAAAGGTAGACGCAGGACTTGGGTCATGGCGCGCCTTGAGCGTTACCTCGGCTTGCATCTGAGGCTCGCAGTCGTCGCTCAAGAATGAAAGTACAAGTTCTTGACCGTTTCAAGCGAGGATTCGGTTCAAGCCGGAGAGAACACTCAACTCGGGCCAGCGCTTCATCGGTTTTCCGGTTTTTCTATTAAGCGGAGATTCTAATAACCGAAAATCGTATGCTACGATTAATGGGTGCGTGAAACGAACTGGCTTGTTTAAACCAAAGAAACAAAGCATCGTCTACTTTTTGACACTTTCCCACACGTTTCCTTTTTCTAGATTCACTAGACAGTTTATTTGGAACGATTTTCAACAATTTTGGTAGAGATGATCGAGGAATTCCTAACTTAACGACCGCTTCTCTTTGTGGCAAACCTTTAAATTTAATTTGTCATAAGTTTCACTGAGTTGCAACTTCTCTTTTACATTTAAATCAACCCTTTTCTTGTTCGTCGCCATTTTATATAACCACACGTCTAAAACACAACTAACATTGCGCCTTTGAAGCCTACTCCTACGGTTTGGTAGGGTTCTCAACACGATATCCCTCTAATTTTCCCAGTCAATTAAAGGAACTGGTAATTCAATTGAATAACCTGCTCATTTAATTGACTGGTCAGTTTAGAAGGGATTTCCCCTTAAGCGTAGTAGGCTGGAAATTACAGGATGGGTCAAAACGACGTAAAAACAATGTCATTGGTCAATACGCAAAGTCCATGCAGCAATCGCTACTGTATTTTCGTTACTGTAATATGAGAGTCTTTTTTAATTGATTCAAGTATCCGAAAGTGTGATTCTAATAACCGATTAAAATGCTCTAAATTGTATCATTTTGAATGGGTCCTTTAAAATTTGGTTCTATAAAGCGGCTGATTCTGATAACCAGTGATCACAATTAGTGGTATCGACTGTATTTCTAAATAATAAATAATATTTTAATAATACAAGTATTTTAATAATAAATAATATTTTAATAATGTAAGTATATACCAACGACCCCAAAAAGGACTTTTTTGCCTCCTTTCAAGAAGAAGCTTCTTTGTCGAATCAACCCCAAACTTCCCTTTTGTGTATTGCTCTTTTGGGGGACATAGTCGGAGAGCCCCCGAAATACAATATGCCACAGGTATTATAATCGAACGTCGCTTTTTCCTATTTTTTTTTTAATACGCTCCGGAACCTATCATAGCACACAAAGAAGTCCTTTGGCGGTCGCCGCTGCCAAACGAGAAACGAAAAAAAGAGAGAGAGAGAGAGACCCCCCTCCATGTATCCGGCATTATGTAAGAGTGTGTCTAATTTGTCTGGAAATTCATAGAACAGGTCGTGTATAGGCGTGTTAGCCAAATTAGTCTCTCTAGGACGCCCTTATTCATGTATAAAAATACCAAGGTGACATGTGTGAGCGCCCTTTTGTATGCCCCCCCCCCCCCCCAAAGGTCCCTTTTTGGATACTTTTTGAAAGAGATGTGCGCGCAGCATCTCATACATCCCTCTTGATAAATCACCTAAGCAAATATGACACACAATACCAGGTAAAAAAAGGAAACAACATGAGTATATAAATTACGTCGTCAAAACATAATTGCAAGTTAAAAAAGAATAAATATGTAAATTGCTTAACAAGCCAACACACGACAGATACACATTGTACATTGTTACGCTCTTTTTTGAGCCGACTCTTCAATACAAATTTGTCACAGACCAACAATCGCTCATTGTTGTTTTGTTAGATGGAAGAAAAAGGGCCATATCATGTTCCGGACAGGGACGGGGGGTTGGGGGTTGGGGAGGTAAAGTTTACATTTACACATAGCGATCCCTCCTTGTTCAAAGTACTATACACTGGTATATGCACACACCTTTTCATTCTTGGGTATTTGTGCCTGGATCCCCCTCTTGCTTTCAAAGGATATTAGTGTATACAAGGGGGACATAGGTCTTTTTTCACTGTTGAGGATGAGTTTTACCAAAAAGGTAAGAGCTTTTGTGAATTGCCTTGGAACTTTGCAAGGTCTTGCTAAAAGGTGTTTTGGGGGTTTTGGGGCAGGGAGTGGGCATTCCAATATCGCCCCCATATGTAATATCGGCTATTTAAAATGCTTTAAAAAGTGTGGAGCTCAGAAGCTTTCAAGGACTTGGCAAGAAGCTATAGAGCGCTACGAACACACTTAATATTTTTCTACATAAAAAGCATTTGGAGCCAACGGTAAAAACCCGTCTTGGGAGGAAGGTTTATAAGCTCCTTCGGAATCTCTGATAAACATAAGATTTTTTGGGGTTTATGAGTATGTGTGTGTGGACTATGTAAGGCGCTAACGAAAAAGTAGACCGAGCACCGCAGAACCGAGTTGGGTCATGCCCCGACTTGTAGCGATACCCCGGCTTGCCTCGCAGGCTCGCAGTGGTCCCTCAATAATGAATATTCAAGTCTTTGACCGTTTCAAGCGAGGATTCGGTCCAAGCCGGGGAAAAAGGCTCCAACTCCGGCCAGCGCTCCATCAGTTTTTTCCCGTTCCCATTTTTCAGTTGTACTGTATAGCACAAAGTTAAAAGATTATATACTTTCAAACTTTTCCTATTTCAAACTGTTCATCTGTGTATGCGTGGACTAAGTGAGGCGCCAAGGAAAAGTAGACGCAGGACCGCCTTGGGTCATGCCGCGACTTGGAGCGTTACCCCGGCTCGCCTCTCAGGCTCGCAGTCGTCGCTCAATAATGAAAGTAAAAGGCGCATCAAGTTCATGTAATTTCCGTTCCTGACCCGTTTCAAGCGAAGATTCTGTCCAAGCCCAGGAGGACGCTACAACTCCGGCCAGCGCTCCACCGGGTTTCCCCGTTCCCACTTTTTCTTTAAGTTGAACTGTACGAGATTTTAAACATCTGTTACTTTCAAACTTTTCCTGTGTCTATTTTTTTTTATAAATCGTCTGATAAGAATGAAAAGTAACCGAATGGCATGAAATAACTCGGAGCCTGATTTTAAATTGCGGTATTTGTAATTCTAATACCTTAATTATCTTTCTCTGGCTCCTAAGAAGTTGCCAAACATCTGCGAATATGCTTAGCGTGCCGAAATTATGTAGCCCAGCAACGTTCAAAAACGGATTCCGCGTTATATTAACAAGCTGTGTGGAATCATACTTCTCTTGCCCATGTTAATTATCGCTTCATTAAAAGGGTGATTAGCACTGCAATTTGCGGAATTGCCATGATAGTCGTCAAGAAAAGTGTAGGACTCGCCAAGATTTTCCCGCCTTTTCTCTCGTCCTTAACAAACACCCCCCCCCCAAAAAACAAAACAAAAAAAAAAACAAGAAAAGGTGGTTAGTTATTATTACCTCTCAGTGTATTTGTTAGCTATGTTTTATATATAAAAAGGACTGTTACCATAGATGGTCAAAGTGGACCTCTGGAAGCCTTTGCTAGGGGAGCAATAAAGGAATCCGATAAGCCAATGAAAGTCAAGAGATGCAAATATGCTGTTTAAGTCGAGCAAAACGCCAGGGACCAGATCCAAAGAATACAGAATGATATTAATGTACTGGTGGAAAAATGGAAAAACAAAAATGCGGAATCTATCCCATGGGACCAAGCATGTCACACATAAATTTCAAAAGTTTTCAAAATGTATTTTTTTGTTGTATGTAATAATTCCCCATTGGGACGCGATTCTTCCACCATTTGTGGAAAACCCCCAGAGGTTACTATTACTTCCATACCTATACCTAATATATAACCGGACGAGATGCCAATCTTGAACAACTTGTGGTTGAACGCGATTTTTATGTGAAGGACCTGCTCCAAAACGAGGTGGGTGGTTCTCATGTTGACGAGACACAATCTTTTTCTTAGGAGGGGGAGGGGGGCACCACTGGCCTTATTGTATACATATCTCCTAAACACCCTTTATAGCAACCCCACCCCCCAAGACCTGTCTTTCTGGCTCAGAAGTGTGTGTGTAATGTCCCTTTGAGATGCTACACACTGATGTTTTCCTTTTGCTTTCTCTCTGTCTGTCTCCTTCTCTGGGGGAAAAACGAGTAAAGCAAAAAAAAAAAGATCAAGATCGACAAGGACAGATCCCCTCCCAACAAGAGTCTATAGCCCATCAATCCGTCAGGAGTAAACACCGTTTGAAAGCTGGTGAACCAAAACCCCATAAGCAACTCAAAACGCCCATTCAAAAGACATTCTCTCACGAAGACAGAACGGTGTTGGTGTGGAAAGGATTTGAAGCGGAAAGGGCACAAGATTATAATAGAGTCAAAGGGTGGTCTAGAATCACGCAATGATGGATCTGTGTATGTTTCTCCTGTCGATTCTACCCACTATCCCGAAGAATTACCTAGAATAGGTCTTATACTTTATATCAGGAGTATATTGCCTATTTAGAAGGCGAATTATAGGTGAAATAAATTAAAAAAAATCTGAAGGGTTATGTTATGCTTTCCGGGACTCAATGAGGCACATACTGCCAGAAATTTCTTGGTAGTTTCACAATTAATATTAGGGTATGTGTATGTGCGTGTGAGTTGTGGACTGTGTAAGGTAAGGCGCTAACGAAAAGGTAGACGCAGGACCGATTTGGGTCATGCCAGGACTTGTAGCGGTACCCCGGCTTGCCTCGCAGGCTCGCAGTCGTCCCTCAATAATGAAAATACAAGTCCTTGACTTGTTTCAAGCGAGGATTCGGTCCAAGCCGGGGAAAACGCTCCAACTCCGGCTAGCGCTCCATCTTTTTTTTGCCGTTCCCACTTATCAGCGTAGCTGAAAAATTAACATATTGCTCCCCTTTTATACCCAACTTCTCACCCCCTACCCTTTTTTCGGGTAACGCGACACAAGGACGACCCGACAAAAGGACGACGGACCCCGACATAAGGTCGACAATAATCGCTTTCCGAACTCCTGAATCCCTATCCTTTTTACCGGCAACGGGTCACAAGGGCGACTCGACAAAAGGACGACGAACCCCTACTTAAGGACGACGGACCCCAACATAAGGACGATAATAATCGCTAGCACTACGGATGTGGCGTTTGGATGAACTTTCTCCAGGTAAGACTGACGACCGAAATACGAATCGCGACAACAATCGCTAGCACTATGTCCATAAGTCGGGGTTTGAAGTCCTTGAGTCGGGGTTCGCCGTCCTAAAGTCGGGTTTGCCGTCCTTGTGACGTAATTTTTCATACGGCTTAAGCACCTTTTAATCTCGTGGGTGCTTAATCAAAGAGCAGAGACTTTTTGAACTTGAAACGTTTATTAGTCCCTTGAAAGATTATGGAACCGTCGTTTTTCTGTCGGGATCCGTAGTCCTTTTGTCGAGTCGTCCTTGAGTCAACGTCCCTTTTCATGAAGAAATAAATTACGCTACAGGCTTAAGCCTATAAGCCGGATAAAAACTCCTTTATATCAATGTATCTTTACTGTAAAATTACGATCTAAAAGATACATAGCAAGCTTAGGCATTTTTTTGTTTATAACATAATTTTAAAATTACTATACAATTGTAATAAATTACAATACTAAAACACAATTTGCAGGCTTCATTGAGTGTTGAAAGTTATAATATTACAAATAACTTATGGTAAATTGCGTTATGATAGACAAACTGGTATCCCAAAGACAATAGCAAGATCCTATCTCCAAATAAATCCTAAAAAATAGTAAATAATAATAATAAATAGTAATACAAATAAATAGTAAAAATAAATAAAAATAAATAAATAATACGTAGTAATAAATCCTAAAAGATAGTAAATAAAAATAAAAAGTAAATAAAATAACCCATAAAATAAATCCAAGCAGTATATAACACTTGAACAAAGCAGGTTATTTTCAACTCGGGAGGTAAAAAGCGAGATAACAGACTTTCGAGCCACTCTTTTTCTTTTTGATTCTCTTTTGTTCAATAACGAGTCCTATGTAAATGCCCGCAAATCAAGTTGCTAGAGCACTATCACGATTTAACATAGGCCGGGTTTTTTCAATAGATGGAATCTTTGGCAGTGAAAAGTAAAAAAAAAAAAAAATCCTCCAAATTAAATATTGAAAACATTAAGCAAGCTCATAGCCTACCTTTTCAACTCTCTCTTTCGACTTTTTTTTTTTTTTTGCGTGTCGATTATGCCGACAGATTAACACGCCTTGGCGACGTCCAGACGTTCATAAGGTAATGAGAAAAGAAAGCAGGATTTTGAATAATCCGCATATGTGCACGCTATGGTCTTTTCTTGTGACCTTCTCGTCTGCCCCGGCTCTTTCTAAAGCACAAAGAAAGAACAAAAAAGGGGTAATTTGATTGAAAATTAAAAAAAGACTTTCCACGTGACCTTTTTAGGGCAAAAATAACCACTGTAATGTAATGTATGGAATTAAGCAGAAAAAAATGCTAGTTAAAACTGTCAGGAAGTAAAAGAAAATTAAGAAATGAGCATATGTATAACAAGTTTTATCGATAGCTCCCAACCATTTGATCCCAAATGATTCATCGTTCCATTTTTTGGTCTTCTTTCTTTTTACCTTTTTTTCTGGGCTAATTTGTTTTTTTATTGTATGTGTTTTATTTTACAGATCACAGTCCTTGTCAGGTGCCTGCTACACCTGAACATGGCCTGAGTCGGGTGTTGTGGGGCGGTTTGTGGCTGCAGCACAGATGTTGGGACGGTTACAGATTAGAAGGCGTGGCAGCTGCCGTTTGTCGTCAAGGCAAATGGTCTCATGAGCCTCCTATTTGCATACTGGATACAGGTAAAGTGTTTTTACTTCTTCCGATACCCCCCTTTTGCTCACTTCTTTTCCAAATTCTTTGTAAGCATGCATATTGCTAAACCAAAACTAGACATTTCCCAACTTGTCGTTTTCTCTGTCGTTTCGGTTTATGGCAAGAATCCATATCATCTTCTCAAGTTTAGCTTACGAAAATCAATCCCAAATCCGATCGATGAAGGGACAACAGTTTTAAAGCTCCATTGGCACTCCTTGCGGCAAAAGGTGAGCCAAAACATGTCTATTCAAGCATCAAGCAAGGCTAAAGCTAAGCCTCATGGAATGCGAAAGACCAAACTGACATAGCTTCTGATAGCCCGGTGTCCCAAAAAGGAAACACGGCTACCCTGGCCCGTGACTTGTATAGCGATAACTTCGGATATATAGGCCTCTCCCCAAAGTGTTGCTAAATCCCTCAACAGTGAAAAAGACGGGATCCATTTCTTTCGCTTCGGTTTCCTACGTTTCATTGTTGACGGGCTAATATACAGGCCAGGGGGTCCTATGTTTCATTCTTGAGGGGAGGGAAGTCTCACATTTTCATTGCTGAGGAGCTCAATAAGATCAGTTTTACGCAACAGAACATTACAACCCATCCGTTATCCTTGCCGTATCTTTTCCATTTTATTATTATTTTTATTATTTTAGGGCATGTTACGCCAACTCGAAAGTTTTCCCGCCCTTGCCCAGGACCTGCATATAGCGATTACTTCGGATAGTCCTTTTTTCCAAGTGTTGCTAAATCCTTCAACAGTGAAAAGGACAGGGTCCATTTCTTTCGCTTCGGTTTCCTATACATTTCATTGTTGACCAGCTAATAGGCAGAGCCCTACCTTTCATTCTTGAGGATAGGGGAGTCTCCCATTTTCATTCGTGATGAGCTAAATACTCTTTCGCTTCGATTTCCTACGTTCAATTGTTGACGAGCTAACATACAGCCCAGGGGTCCTTCGTTTCCTTTTTCAGGGGAGCGAAGTCTCCCATTTTCATTGTTGAGGAGCTAAATAAGACAAGTTTTATGAATACTACAGCCCATCCGTTATCCTTGCAATAGCTTTTCCATTTCATTTTGGGGCACAGTTACGCTAATTCGAAGCTTTTTCTTCCGGAAATCGAGAAAAATCGCCTTGGGGGATAGCCGATAATCAAACACATGCATCAAGATGTCCCAAAGTAGGGATCAGCTCATCAGTCAGATTTTTAGCAAATAGGCTTCATATTCTTATGTGGAGGGACACGCGAAAGTTTCAAGTCCCTTTGCAGGAAAAGGGGCGTGGCGTCGGCCGCTAAACTCTTGGCATCCCAGATGGTTTGAGCACACGAGAGAAACGCCCCTCTTCCATAGAGCGGCATTACAAAAGCCAAAGGAATCTTTATGAGATGGAGCGAAAGGAGGAGGGGGAGACATTTGCCTATTTCTGTCCGAACGGCACTGGCACCCGGCCACGCCATCATGCAGCTCGAGAATCAAGGAAAAGTTGCGCGGCGGAAATTGAAAAAGAAAAAAATGAATTGCCGAAACGCGTGTTGTTGTGAGTTGTGACTCAAGATTTGCATAGACTTGGGCACGGTGCTGAATTATGAATCACTTGAGGTGACACACACATATGTCGTCAGACTCAACGAGCGCAACCAACATCCTCTCTGCTCTCATCCCTTCCCTCACCCCCCTTTTCCCAAGAAATGTAATAAAATAAAAAGAAAGTGTTTAAAGGAAAAAAAAGAAAAAAAAGAGCACACAATATTTCTCACCAGGCTATATTGGTTCTCTATGCTATATGCAGATGCGGTATAGGAAGCAACATAAAGAAAAAAAGAAAAGACACATACACCATGATTGACAGGGTTCCAACGACTCTCGCATAAGATATCAGGCCAGGCGCCAGTTTTATAGAATTTAAGTCCTCGCTCTTGTATCAATTCTCTTTCAAGTTTTGCCTCCCCGTCAAAAGTCTCGTCGTTCCCTCAAAGCCAAAGTCTTATTGGCGCCAGATGGTAGAAATTAGTGAAATGACTCAACTTGGGAAGAACTTGGAAAATGGAAGATCGCATACTCGACACGGAGCAACATAGAGAGGGAGACAGAGAGACGTGGGAAAGGAAGACGAGGGATACAGGTGCAACCGACGACGCAAAGTTCGGCACAGGGGGTTATATGGCAATATTTTAAGGCCCTATAGTGTCCTCGGAAAAGGAGTTAAAAAGCGAGGGTCTTATTAATTTAGGATTAAAAAAAAACAGGGCCAAATGCCTTGTTTTTTTCTTTTGACTTTTTATTATAAGGCTCCCGTATCTTATTGACGCGATCGAAACAGTCACAGATGGCGCTGACATTTGTTATGGTTTTTGCAACAGGTTCTCCAGTTTCAAGACCCGGAGATAAAATGACACACGTGTGTCATATTATTGCAAAATGTTCTCCAGAAAAAAAATGACAAACGGGTGTCCCTTGAGTTGAAAATTGGTAGTTTGATTCGAAATGTATTAGGTTAGGTTAGGCTAGCTTAAGTTAGGTTAACGTTTCTCGACAAAATTTCATTGATGAGAATCGTTAAAACTTTTACTTTCTTTTTCCTCCATTAGCTGAAAAAATAAACATTTATTGTTCCAAATTGACAAAAAAGTGTCATTTTTGACACGGGATACAGTACATATGTTTGTCACTAAATCCGGAGAACCTATTGGTTTTTATGATGATTAAGGGTTTCTTTTTAAAGAATCAAAGCTTAAAGTTATTGCAAATTATTAGGTTCGACCAGCAAACTTACATCCATGCTTGGAAATTCCTATGTTTAGGCTTCTAAAAATAATATTGACGAAAAAACAAAAAGTCGCTAAGGTCGATTTTCTATGATGTACTGTACTGTCGTGAGCTAAAAAAACGGGCCACCTAAAACCACAGAGGTCTAATCAGGCCTCTCGAGGCTGATTTACCCTCATTAGGTGGCGAAAGAGATTAAAGCAATCGCATACAAGGTGAAGATAGGCCAAGGAATGTTACAATGCAAAATAAGTGTGATCCACTATTGAAAGCATAGAAGTTGCCTGTTGGCTTCTTTTCCAGGCTGCTTGTCAATCTCTGAGGAGAATGTCCTAGATTTTGTAGGGCTATGAAATTATTTATTGCTGAATTCCTTCGTTTGATATAAATTAATCAATGACGCGGATATATATTATAATCTCTGCTGCGGGTTCAAGAAAATTTCCCACGGCTTGTTCCCGGACATGAATTGTCGTTGGCCTAAGCTGTTTTACTGGGCAAATAGGAGCAACATAACAGTTTGTAGTCAGTTTGAATTTGGAAATTTAGGAAATTTTTATTGTTTCAGTAGTGGATTCTACTTATTTTGAATTTAATAATTCTACATTCCCCGGCCTACCTTTCACCTTGTAACTGACACCTTTACCGGCGTATGCTGGTTAAGGAACTTTAGTTGGCCCAAAGGCAATCCGCGCTAATGAGTGGAAAGACGTTTGCTTACACCTTCACCTCTCTCCTCACACTACGACGCCTTCCCTATGAAAAGCACCTTCCTTTTCCCAAGCTTAGAATAAACCATCATCGCAATTCCGGCTTTCTCCAATCAGCAGGCGTCGGTGCTGCGTAACCTTTCAACTTAGTATATAAGGTCAGCAAGTTTAACTCTCAGTCATCAGTTCACGGCAAGCGGCCTTCCACCCTCGAACGCCAGACTGCTGCTCTCCTTTCGATTCTTCACCCTGCGAACCTAGAAGCCAGCCACCGTCTTTTTACCCACCCTCATCATCCTCTCTTATACCTAGGCTAGACGGGTCAAGTTAATGATAATCAACTCCGACTACCTGAGTTAAACATGTTTAAGTGAGTCGTCTAGAAACAACAACATTTACGCTAATGATAATCAACGGTTAACGAAGTTTCCGATTTAATGAAGTTGGAACAACTTCATTAACTATGACCAACATTAGCTAATGCCTAATTAAAGTCCCGTGTAGACAACTTACCTGATTAAGTTAGGACTAGGATGACAAAATAGCATTTCGTACAAAATAGCATAAAGTACAACTTATTGTCACCACAGTTTACTGTCAGCAGCAAAGTTGTGCTGAAATTCCCCATGCTAACCGTCTACACCGAGCTACACCGGGAGCCTTAAACGAAAAATTATCTTAAAAAAAGAATCATTATTGCGTGATTGTGCTCGGGCTCTGCAAGTCCCTACTTACTACACAAGTAACAAACAAGTACGAGCACAACGACGCAATAATTAATGCTTTTTCCCCTTTAGGCTCCGTATACCTTAGCTTATTGTCGCGAAACAGTCACAGATGGCGTTAATGTTTGTTATTGTTTTGATCAACATATTTTAAATAGTTGCAAACTTCATTTGGATGTTTCTAATTTACTGTTCACTGGGAAAAATGGTGAATTGGTAATGCACTAGCTGTTAGTACGCTCAAGCTTTACTGTCAAAGAACTTTTTCACGAAATGTGCTGGTTTTAACGAAAAGTTGTTCCGAATTGCCTCAAGCTAACCGCCCATACCGGCTAAGGTATACAGGAGCGAAACAAGCAGGGCCAAAGGCCAGTTTTTTTCCTTTTGACTTTTTATTTTAAGAGGAATTCTTCCAAGAACAGCAGGGAGTAGCCTGGTTATGTACTGTACAATCGAAACTGCATCATCAATGCCTAATGCAAGAAAAACCTGCTCGGTCTCTACTGACAAACCCACAAAAGAACAGAAGATGGACCTGGGACCCTTCAGGCACTATAGACATAACCCTTAAACTTCCCGGGCGATGATTCAGAGCATCTCCGGGATATAAAATGGATATGATCCTCTCTCTCTCAGTTTCTCTCTCAGTTATGAGTATGTGGAACGTAATACGAGGGTTGTCAAATAAAGTACATTAAAAAAAAACGAGGATCTATAAAATTGTTTGCTGGCTAGCTAACCCTGGGTTGGTCCCGTCCCTCCCCCCATAAGAAGGCGACATTATCCAGCATTAAACGTGTGTATTGTGCTCTTGAACACAAAAGGCCAAGAGGAGAGGGGGGAAGAATCAAGCAAAGCTTGTCTACGGCGAAGGTGTCACCAAGGGTCTCTCAATAAGTGCTTTGTTACAAGATTAGAAGGAAAAAGCATTTTCATCATGGTATGCAGCAGAGTCCTTAGCGCGCTTGTCTCCGCGAAAAACTTGCCGAATCATCCTTTTCTTATGCTTAAACGACTTTGCCTCGCCTTTTGGCTGCCATTTTTCTACTAATAAAATGGCCCGAGCTTGACACATAAATCGTTTACCACCAAAGCTTTATTGATTGGAGACTGTCCTGCCTAAGACCGTTCTCTCGCCCAGGAACTCCCCCCAGTCAATTATTAGTGTATCGCTTAACGCTACAATAAACCCAAGTCCTAATAAATCATCGCAGATATCCTCCAATATCGCCAAACCATAAATTTTCATGATTTTCTTCTTTAAAAAATTCCTACAAAGAAATTCACGTCACCCAAGACGTTTTATTCGCCTAATTAAAATTGCGCGACTGCCCGAGCGACTTTTTATCTCGCTTTACGGAGAAAGACCGCGCGCTACTTGTCGCATGACTTTTTCAAGGTTAACTTTGATTTTCCCCCACGATTATTCTTTAAATATTTTTATAAAAATGAAAAGTGAAAAGTTAAATCCTAAAATTATAAATGAATCGAAATTACTTTCCACAAATGGAAGTGACCTTCAATCAAAGTGTCAATATCCTCTCGAAAAGCTTTAAATCGAGGAATATCATGAAGACGCGCCAATATGCTACTACAGTATTTAATTCCGAATTTCCATGATAGGAAAGTATTGACGGAAGAAACGATTGCAATTATGGCGTTGCCCAAACATGAAACGTTAGTCGACAAAAATAAACAGACTGGTCATGTAACATGATCCTTAGGTAATTACTCAACTCTGGAGACAAGGAAGAATGCAGACTCATTTGACGGACGTAAAGAGATGTGTGTGTTCGGCACTTCTTGAGCTATACGAGTTGAGTATCTTATGAACACACAACAAGTCAAAAGGGCAACAGACAAGACAGGGAGCTCTTCTTTTGGGGCCTTGCCACTGACTACCCGCAGTAAAAAAAAAGAAAATTAGCTGCCTCTTCTTTTTTATATTTTCTCAAATAGAGCTCGCTCCCTTCCTTTAGGCAGCAACATATCCCTTCTTCCCCAGCAAGCGAGCATCCTCGAACCTTGAACAGACACACTCACACCTATAAAAAGTGACTTAAGTTCTCGCTTTTCCACCTCTTGCTAGGTAATTTACGCGCCTCCCCGCTATACATTTTTAGGCTGGTGTCCAAAAAAATGACAATTTCCCAAATACTTCGACTAAGATAAATTAACCCAAAGAGAGCGAGACAAAAAAACAAGCAAAAGTTTCTTTATACCTTTAAAAGGCACGTAGCAACTTTATAAGCCATGCCGTTTCCCATCGCATTATCTCTGACGTTATTAACCCAAAAATGGGGAAAGTCGAGGGAGAGACGTCCTGTAGCGCGTGTGTTTAGCCCATTTTGCTTGGATAAAAAAATAATAAAAAAAAATGCTTATCATCATTTTCATGAGGGTATCATATAAAACATGTCGTCCTCTTTTGAAGCGTTTAAAAGTAAAAGAGAAAAAATATTCTTGCATGGGCCTTAGACACGACAACCAAGGACAGCGATGCGCAACGGGACGAAGAAATGTTGGGCGAAACCCAGCAGACCCGGAACCACAACAGTGCTCAATTACAAGCACCCCATAATCGACCGATTCTCACGTAAGGTCCCCTTTTTGTTACATTCTCCATATGAACTTCCCGAACACACAAATTTTTAAAAATTTATTTTTGTGTGTGAATACTTGCAGGGTAATTGCCATACCCGAGCCGGAAGTGCAGAAAGCCAGTAATGGGCCGAACAAGGGCAAGAATCGGAAAATGGGCGGTCGCAAGAAGAACGGGGATCGGCCTATTCATGGATCCGCCGACAAAGGTGATTTACCATATAAATAAAAGTTATGTTGTATGTCGGTATCATTTGGGCGACCGTTAAAGGCCTGTGTGACGTGTCTCTTTTTTAAGTCTTTGGAAATGTTTTTCATTTTTCATGTCGGGCCTATATGCCTTAGACCTTCTGACATTGGGGCAAAAGTAAAAGAAACCAAGCCATAAAAAATATGCCTTATATGCCGTATGTGTGTGTGTAGACCGCGTCGCGTGACGTTATTGGAATCGACGGAGGGAATCTTGGACATTGGACTAAGATTTCAAGATCACGATTCTTTTAAAAAAAGAAACTTAAAAAATAGAATGACTCATCTCTATGAAAGTGATTCCAAAGCAAAGAATCGATGCCAATAATTTTTTTTTTTTTACATTTGTATAACCTATATTCAGTCAAATAGACGTGCCCTTCGCAAGCTTGCAATCAAGTTACGAAAGTCGCTTCTCTATTTTTCACTGTTGGTCTAAGGCGGGTTTACACTGCAAACCGATGCTAAGACTAAGGCGGGTTCACACTGCAAAACAATGGAACTTTCTAATCTGGAGTCAACAATGAAAACATAACCGAAGGAAAAGTTTAGACTCTTCCCTTTTACGCCGTTTATTACGTTTCATTGTTGACTGGAACTGCAAACGGGCAAAAGTAAAAGCGCGTTCCTCTAGCTGCATCGGTGCCATGTTTTTGGCACTCAGTGTGTCCAACATGTATGTGCTTAAACACTGAGTGCCAAAAACATTGCAGCAGTGCGGCCAGTGGAACGCGCTATCAGTGTGCGTACTGTACACAGTGTGTAATAGCACATTCCACTGGCTGCATTGGTGCAACGTTTTTGGCACTCAAGTGTGTACACAGTGTGTAAGCATATACACGTTTGACACACTAGGTGTCAAAAATATTGCACCAGTGCAGCCAGTGGAACGCGTTATAAGGCAAATTCCAAATAATTCTTCAAAAACTTCCGATGTTTTTAATGAAAAAGTAGATAAATTCGAGTAAGACACTACAGCTGAGAATCCCGAGATGTGCCAGATTCAAACTAAAGTTAAGGCCTCGGAAATGAACTAGTACAACGCTAAATTTAGGATAATTGGAAGGCAGGGGGAAAAGAGACTTAAATAAATAAAAAAAATGTGTTTGCCAACAGTCCGCCATGGCATCAGTTCTGCCAGCGAAGCGTCTACTGCCGCCAAAGTCGTCGAGGAGAATCGCGGGAAAAAGGCAATCCGTAACGGTAATGGCAACTTAGAGAGCTCCATGACTTTGGACGTGGATTTAGCTACTTTGGACCCCGGTTGTTTACGAGGCGAAGCTGGTGTAGAAGACGTGGCCATTACAGCGCCCCAAATACCCTTTGCCAGCCTGAAATACGCCAGGTAAAACGTCATGAAATCAGTGCTCATAAAAAGAAATGCTAAAATATAAAAAAGAGCGAATAGAAAAATAGAAAAAGAAAAGTTGATGGATTTCTCATTTTCTTATACTTTTACAAAGGCGCCGAAACAAGACCCCGCCCCACAATCGGTACGTATTAGCCATGTACCAGTGCGACAAAGATTCCAAATTGTCCGAATTGGGTATAGATCGATTGTACTGTCGACAAGGCGAATGGATTGGCCGCCAACCCGTTTGTACTCCAGGTAAAAAAAGTAAACAAAAGTAAAATAAAAAAAGCTCATCTGGAATCATAAAGATCACATGTGCGCCAATTATTCTGCCGCCCACAAAGAATAAAAAAAAAATAAGAAAAAAGAGAGAACCTATAAAAGATTAGCCCCCCGAAGTCCCAAAAATTATGGTAATTTTTACCTTCCAAAGTTCATGTTAACAACCTTGGCCTTATACGTCGAAAAAAGGGGCTAAGCTATAATGAGCTGCCATATTGTTTTTTTTATGATGCTATGCATATATAACACACAAAACAGCCTCGAAAAGGGAGAGGAAAGCGAAGCAACAGGGGGCTCTTCTTATAACGCTTTGTTTTCTTCCCTTTTTCAGCCAAAGTACCACTACTGGACAACAGTGTTCCTAATCTAGAGCTGAATAAAACCCTGACCGCTTCAATTACCGTCTGTGGCGACGACAAAGGAGGCTGCGAGCATATCTGCCACGTTTCCGGCACCTCCATTCGCTGCTCTTGCTACCGGGGCTATTCCACGAGCGAAGATGGCTTCTCCTGCCTAGGTAAAAAGAGAAAAAGGGAGAAAAAACGTCAGAAATAGATAAACTTAGATATCTTCATGGAAATAAACGTTAACTAAAGGTAACGTTTATGTCCATGAAGATATCTGAATTATATATAGCTAATACCTTCGTTGTTTTTTTTTCCAGACATTGATGAATGCTCGCAAGACAACGGAGGCTGCGAAGGCCTCTGTGTCAACCGACAAGGCTCTTACCAATGTTCTTGCGGGCCGGGTTTCCGTTTGGCGTCCAATGGCAAGAAATGCATAGGTAAGGAGTGGAAGAAGATGGTGGGGGGTTGACCAGGCTCAGTTTGGACCATTTACGGGAACATGTTTTATAGACCAGAACGAATGTTTGCTGCGTAATGGACACGGCCCTTGCCAAGACACATGTCACAACACCCATGGAAGTTACACGTGCTCCTGTGAAGGCTTACCTGGCACACAGCTGGCGAGTGATGGCCACTCCTGTGAAGACATGGACGAATGTACTGATAATAACTTTGGCTGTTCTCACGCCTGTCTCAACACCATCGGCACAGCTTTTTGCTCCTGTTCGGAGGGATTCATGTTGGGCGAAGACTGGAAAACCTGCGAAGGTATCTATACAAACAGACGTATTTTTTTAGCATTGCATGATAAAGTCCGGTTTAAATTTTTTTTAAATTACGTTTACTTTTTGTTAATTTTTTATTTTTAAAGTTACACGAAATGAAGAATTACTTACATAAATCTCTCGACTCGACAGTCCAGGAAAACGAAAACGTTCAACCACAGAAGAGTAATCACTTTTTCACTAATCTGGGATAATAAAAGTCACTGGACATGAAGGGTTTTCTTTATACGCGAAAGGAATTCACAGTTGTTCTAAACAACGTTCGCTCGAAGTCAAATTCCGTCTCGGCGTCACTAGGCGGGGCATGTTTTTCCCGCCGTTGGAAGGCGCCACATTTTGGAGGGAAAATTCCCTCTACCCTTTTATACGCATTTTCAAATAAAATTTTTTTTCACATTTTCTAAACGAAAAAATTTTTCCCCATTTTCCATACGAAAATTTGTGTCCTCTTTTTGCAAAATAAAACGTCAAATGGGTGCGAAATTTGACGTGAGGGATTTTCTTTATACGTGAAAGGAATTAAAAGTTATTATAAAAAACGTTCGCTGAAAGTCAAGACTCCGTCTCGGCGTATTTAAGCCTGGTTCACACTACCGATCAAAATCAAAAAATCACAAGTCAAAATCAAGAAAAACAAGCCCAAGGGCCTGATTTGGGCGTGGTTTGGTCTGCTTTTCCTGACTTTGCGCTTGCTTTTCTTGATTTTGACTTGTGATTTTTTGATTTTGATCGGTAGTGTGAACCAGGCTTAAAGCCTGGTTCACACTACACTACCGGGGCTTGTTTTTTGCCACATTTTGGAGGGAAAATTTCCTCGCTTCTCTTTTACGCATTTTTCAAACTTTCAAAGCTTTCAAATATTCAAACCTTTCAAACAAAATTCAAATAAAAAGTGTCGAATTGGGTGTGAAAGTTCACGTGAGCAATAGTTTGAATGTTATACTTTAAATCTATAGATATTGACGAATGTGACCTGGAGGACATGAATCAGCTTTGCGAAGGAGGCTGTTTTAACACGCTTGGATCGTATTACTGTGGCAGTGATAGTGATCGGAATCTTGCTAACGAAGCCACACAAATTGAGAGTGATGACAATAATAATAAAGCTGTCAAAGCTGAAACCAGTCCAGTTTGGAAAGAAATACCTGAAGTGAAGCTTGCAGCCACGGAGATTGTCTGCAATGCTGGTTACGAACGCTTCAATTCAAGCACCTGCCAAGGTATTGAAAAAAAAAGACAAAATTCAAGCTTTTTCGGAGAATTAAAATACCATTGAAAGTTTTAAATTGCAATTTAATTGTCAGACATCAACGAATGCCTGGAAAACAACTTTGGCTGCTCTCACGTGTGCCACAATAGTCCTGGGTCGGCTTTTTGCGAGTGTCCATCTCATTACGTGTTGAGTGCCGAAGGGAAAACGTGCCAAGGTAAACAATTTTAAGGGACAAGTCATCAAGGGGCTGAAAACCTTGCATTTCTTCTTCCAACTAGACGTGGACGAATGCGAAGTAGATAATTACGGGTGCTCACACACTTGCGTCAATCAAAAAGGCTCCGCTTATTGCAGTTGTCCTCAAGGATACGCCTTAAGTGCTAATGGAAAGACCTGCGAAGGTAAAAACAAAATAAAAAAGTCCTAAACTAGCATCATTTTCACACCTTCTAATTAATAAATTTCAAATAAATACAATTAAATTAAAATAATAAACAAATTTAAATTTATTATACTAAAAATATGACATCAACGTGAGATATTAACTAAGGAAACCAATTAATGAGCTAAGGGGCAACTTGCGCTTTCCAGATGTTGACGAATGCCAGAAAAACAACTTTGATTGTTCGCACATCTGCGTGAATGTACCCGGAGGCGCAGAATGCCGATGTCCTTCAGGCTTCTCATTAGCTGGCAACAAAAAGACATGCAAAGGTATAATCAAAAACTTTGATAGCGCACATACATGAAAGTTACATTACAAAACGGTCAATCCTTTTTTGTTCCTGCTGATTTACTATTTTTTAATTTTTTATATGGTGTTGTTACTGTTAACAGATATCGATGAGTGCCAAAAGGAGAACGGGGGCTGCTCACATATTTGCAAGAACCAGAAGGGCCATCGGATCTGTTTGTGTCCTTGGGGCTACCAATTAGCGAAAGACAACGCTACCTGCCAAGACGTCGATGAGTGCCAACGCGACCCTTCTCCTTGTGGTTCCTCACTGGGTACTTGTACCAACCTGCCAGGCTCTTTCGAGTGTGCTTGTCCAGCGGGCTATCTCTTCCAGGATCGAGAGTGCATCGGTACATTTAAACTTATTCTGTCTAATACCTTTCCCTTTCTTTCCATGCACAAGACTTGCACAAGTCGTCCTAAAATTAACATTTAAATGTTTTTTTGTTTATTTTTAAAATATTTCTTTATTAGATGTGGACGAATGCGCAAGCTCTCAGTGTCCAGGCGAATGCGAGAATAGTGCCGGGTCTTTTCGGTGCATTTGTACCCCGGGTTATGACTACATCAATACCACCTGCACCGGTAAAAGATCTGCTTAAACCCATAAAAAGAGTACCTTCTACCCTAATTGGCTAATTGTCTAGACGTGGACGAGTGCTCGCGATCGCCTTGCGATCACGAGTGTGTCAATCTGCCCGGTTCGTACAAATGCTCCTGTCGTAAAGGCCACGTTTTAGTGGATCATGCTTGCCAAGGTAAAATAAATAAATACTAAAGAAGGATCAATTTTCCTCGAGGTTTAGGACGCGACAGCCAGTGATTTTAATTGCGTGATGTGTCTTTTCACGGTTGACAGACGTGGACGAATGCTTGCAAGCGCCTTGCGAAGGACTGTGTTACAATACACCAGGCTCATTTACATGCGGTTGCCCGGCCGGTTTTACCACCAATGGCAGTCAGTGCCTCGGTAAGTAGTCATAGAGAGAGAGTAGGAAGAAAACATTGTAAATTCGCAGCTTATGACGTCCCTTGACGGCCTTAAATAAATTCACTCCGTAAAAACGTGACTTAGATATCAACGAATGTGAAGCCGACAAGCCGTGCGAACATCATTGCGTCAATCAACCCGGCTCTTATCGCTGCACCTGCCCCCAGGGCTTCCAGGTGACCAACAATGGATCCTGCACAGGTACAATCTGCTCTTAGTCTTCTTTGGCTAAGAAATTAGGCCACCACTTTCGGTCTTGCACAAATTAAAATCTCTTTGTTTTCGCCAAGCCCAGACGTGGATGAATGCGCCAATTTGGATCCGTGTGCAGGCGGCGATTGCATCAATACCCGGGGATCCTACAGTTGCACCTGTCCCCCGGGTTATCTGTTCGCCAATCTGACTTGCCAAGGTAAGTACTACAAGACAAAGACCAGAGAATTCTTAACAGTGGGGCAGAAATGCAAAAAAAGACTAATAAATCACGTGGTATCGTTTCCAGATGTGGATGAGTGCTTGTCTAGTCCTTGTAGTGGAGGCGGATCTTGTCATAATCTGTTGGGAAGTTATCGCTGTGACTGCGAGCCAAATTTCCTGCTCAAAAACAACAAGTGTGAAGGTATATATAAATATATTCTGATATTCTTGGGGTGCTTCGGCTCAAGGCAAAGCTAGACAAACGACTTGCATAATCTTCTGATTTATAGACATAGATGAATGCATTAGCAATCCGTGCCACAGTGGGGCTTGCATTAATTTGCCAGGCTCTTACCATTGCGTCTGCGACCCTGGCTACGAACTTCGGAATGGACGCTGCGAAGGTATGTGTGTCGTGAACATAATTACATTAGTGTCTGGGCAGCCCACGAGACAAACGCAAAGGGGACGAAACAAGAGATATACTTTGTCTGCATTCGCAGCATTTAGACCGTACCAGCTGGCTATACCTTCTGGCAAGCCCTCAACAATGAAATTAGAAAAGAACCCGTGCGAAAGGGACTCGCTTTCCCCCAACACGTTCTCCGAATTTAGTGACAAAAGTGTGTACTATATCACGCTGTCAAACATGACAATAGTATGCCATTGTTTTGAACAATGAATTTTTCTTTTTCAGCTAATGGAATGAAAGAAAGTACAAGTTTTAACGATTCTCATCAAAGAAAGTTGATGAGAATCGTTGATTGTTGAATCGTTGATGATTTCGTTGATTCTCATCAACGAAAGTTGATGAGAGCTAAACCTAAGAAAGTTGAGCTAAACCTAACGAAAGTTGACCTAAGCTAAACCTAAGCTAACGATAGCTGATGAGAATCTTTAACCTAACCTAAGCTAACCTAACCTAATGCATTGCCAATCCAACTACCAATTTTCAACTCGAGTGACGGCTATTTGTCATTCGTTATCGGAGAACGTTTCGCAACAATATAACACACAAGTGTCACGTTTACCTCCGAAGTTTGAAACCGGAGAATCTGTTGGAAAGGGACTCGTTCTCTTATGACAGCTTCTTGCGGCAAAAGTAAGCGTTCCGACGGAGAAAACCAGTGCAACAATGAATGAAAATCAGGGAACCAATCAGGTGAAAAGGGCTTTATTTCATTGTTGAGGGCACGGCCAATGTGCAAGGGTTTTATTTAAAAATTATAGAATAATGATATTATGTGGAGCAAATAGTCCTACGAATATTAGCTAGTAAAGTAAAAAACATAAAAAATTATTTCTTAGACATCGACGAATGTTTAACCTACAAATGCGGGGGCAAATGTGTCAACTTCCCGGGTTCCTACCGTTGCGAATGTCCTAAAGGATTCCATCTGCAAGGCCATCTATGTGTCGGTATGCAAACAAATTCTATATTTTTTTGTTGTTATTTTTGTTTACTTTAGTAACCCTTAAATTAAGTTCTTTTGTTCCTCAAGATTAATAGTTCACATTCTAGATATTAACGAGTGTGCGAAAAATCCGTGCCAAGGCAAATGCGTCAACTTGCCAGGCTCTTATCAGTGCGAATGCCAAAAAGGATACCAACTCGAAGGACATTCTTGTCTAGGTAAGTGATTTAATGTCTTCTTTTGTCTGTTGTAACTGGAACTGTTTTAGTTCATTTGATTATTTTTTCTTAAAATTCCTTTGTGTTATAATTTTTCCTTTTGTTGTAATGCTATTTTTGTGCAATTTTAGATATCGACGAATGTGGAATCCAAAATGGGGGTTGTTCTCATATCTGCCAGAACACGAATGGATCGTACAACTGCGCGTGTTTTCCTGGTTTTGAAGTCAGTCCTAGGTAAAATACTAATAATAAGATATAAATAAAATAAATATATAAAAAAAATATATAAAATAAATATAGAAAAAAAAATATAGAAAATAAAATATAGAAAAATATACAAAATAAATATAAAAGATACAAAAAACTGTGTTTATAGGAATACGAGCCTCTGTGTCGACGTCAATGAATGTAAACTTCAGAATGGAGGCTGCAGTCAAGATTGTATAAATACGCAAGGATCGTTTTACTGCTCTTGCAGCGATCAGTTTTACTTGGCAGCTGACAAGAAAACATGCGCTGGTAACTTGACCCTTTTCTGTTCATTACAAAGTCTAGAGTTTTGATAGAATTTTTTTTTCGTGAATTTCATGAATAGAAAAACTGCTGAAATGTGCCCGACCCGCAACCCCGGCTCACGGCGAGATGGACTGCATAGTGGCCCAATTAGAGATTGAAGACTCTGAAGAACTAGAAACGAACGGCAGGGGCGATATGGGCCACAAAATCAAGAAAAACTTTCCTCGCGGCTCCACTTGCCAAATGTCATGCCAAAAGGGATATAAATTGAATGGCGAAGCCTTGGTTACGTGTGGCAAAGACGGCGAGTGGCTGGGCCAAATTCCTACTTGCGTTCGTAAGCCATTTGGGTTCTTTTTCTCCTGATTTCCTTTTTCTAAAATTTCCTTTTCTTAGCTCTGCCATGTCCAAGGCTGCAGGTACCGGAAAACGCCATAGTTGTGCCCGCGTCTTGTACCACCGGGAAGAGTTTTGCTGGCCAGCAATGCCACATCAGGTGCAAGTCCGGCTACAAACTGTCTGGCGGGTCGCAGTATGTCTGTCTCGCATCGCAGCAATGGAAAACGTCCGAGAAACTACCCCGTTGCAACAAAACAGGTACAACTTGAAATTTAGTTAATAAATTTTTTTTTATTTTCTTTTTAAATTTTTGAAAAATTTTTAATTAATTTTTTTTTTCATTTTTTAAATTGTTTTAATTTTTGAAAAAATTAAAATGTTTTCAAATTTTTTCAAATTTTTTACAAATTTTTATTAGTATTAGTTTTCGTTAATTTCCGTTTATTATTATTAGTATTTCGTGAAACTTGAATTTTTATTTTTTTATTTTATCAGATAGTCCAAATCCGTTCATCCAGTGTCCGAGCAATATCAGCATTTCATTGCCCCAGAATCAAAAGAAAGCATACGTCAACTTCCCTCGACCCTTGTCCAACATGAATTGGTATAGGTAAAGAAAATCTGAATTATTACGTGTTTGAAAGGAAAGATGGATCCGTTTTCTGATGTTGTCTATAATTAGATACGTGGATGCGGAGCCTGTCTGGGCCAAACAACTGGAAGGGGAATTTCCTGCCGGGAAAACTACGGTGACCTTCAGAGTACGGTCGCCGGTACAAGATTTGACAGACATGTGCTCTTTCGTGGTGGACGTGGTGGACCGGGAAGCACCGCGCATTGTCAACTGTCCTTCTGATCCGGTCGTGGTGGATTTAGCGCCTGGTGAAACCTCGCAAATCGTCACGTGGAATGAACCCATCTTCCACGACAATATCGCGGTCGTGTCGCTAACCAAATCACGAGTAAATTTGTTACTTATTATTTCTTAATTCTACTTCCTAGTTTCTTATTGTTATTCCAAATTAGTGATTCCTAATTTTAATTCTAATTTCTTACTTCTTTTTTTTCTGCTATTAACTTAAAATTTGATTCGTTGCAACTTAGTCGTTTGAAGCTAGTCCACTGCAGCCAAATCTAATTAATCTATTTTTATTTTTAGGAATCGGGCGAGCTTTTCCAAGGTGGCAAACACCAAGTTGTTTACGAAGCCAAAGACGGAGCTGGGAACACGGCCAAATGCGAAATTACGGTGGATATCAAAAGTAAGATTTGTTCTACAGGCCGAAAAATAAAAAAAAATAAAAAATGTTTTACTTTTCTCTGTATTCTTTCCCCAAGTTCCAAGGAGACGCGTAGGAAAGTTCAAAGCTGTAAAATACTTGTCAGAAAAGAAATTGGTGCGCTGTCCAGGATCAAAACCGGGCAAATACGTGGAACTTTTTACCGTAAGCTCCATAATTCGATTTAAATGGAATTTAAAGAAAAAAATTAATGCCTTCTCGTCGTGTAGTCCAAAGTACCAGCAGGATGCATCGTGGTTAACAGTCCGAGTGCGTACACCACGCCCCCGTCACGCTCAGAAGTTGCTGGTAAGTCGCGAGCGAGAAAAAAGAGATTAAATTGAAATTTCCTTCATCCGAGAAGATTACCCGAGTCGTTTTTACTTGTAAAGTATCAAAAACTAACCCTGTAGTTACCACCAGGGATAGTAGAACTAAACAAACGGGAGATTCGTAAACAAAAACAAAAAGAATTACTAATATCGTAGTTGTAGTGTCTAACGTTCTTTCTAAAACTTGTAGCTTTTGACTGGGACTTCGGTACCACGAGTGCCCCCACCCATCCAACCCCAACCAATCCCCAACTACATCGTAAAACAAAATCAGAGCCTTTGACTTGGGCCATGTCTTCAGGTCAGCCTCTCCATATCCCACTTACATTCGCTTTTCCTCACCTTAAGAAAACGCTTGCAATTGGAATGCCGCATGGTTTTGAGTTTCTAAAATTGGGCTTGATTCAATAGCAGGCTTTTTATTCTCCCTCTAAAAACCAATAGCTACCATAATAACAACGTGGTCTTTAAAAAAAAAGCCAAAGAATTTGGTTTCTAGTGATTTTTTCTTTCCATGATGCGCGAAATAATTATTCAGCTAATAAAGAAATAAATTCTAAAAAAAAAACTATTTCCAGGGCTCTCTGACGTCATGCACGTATCGAAAATTATGGTACCTGAGATTTGTTTACTCTTTAAGCATGGAAATTAACAATAACCATGGTGACAAGCTGCCAAAAAAGTACACAATGGTACAGTAACGAACTTATTGATCGTTCTTATGGAGTTTCAAAATTGACCAATCACAGCGCTTATCCCCTGTTCAGACAAGTTTTTACATGGCTTGCCTACTTCTACGCTCAGGTAGGGATCTCAACAAGTCCCTCCTAGTCCCCAGTTAATTAAAGGAGCAGCGTCAGTCAATTAAATGCTCCTTAGTAGCGAAGCTAATCCCTTTTCCCTAACAAACGAAAGGTCAAAGCAAAGAAAATGCTCGGTGAGCATTTAATTGACTGACCTGACCAAGGAGCATTTAATTGACTGTCCTGACCAAGGAGCATTTAATTGACTGACCTGCTCCTTTAATAAACTGGGGACTAGGAGGGACTTGTTGAGAACCCTACCTGAGCGCAGAGATGAAGCGAGCGCGCTCGAATTTTCGCGAGCGATGAGCGCGATTGCTCTTTTCGTTATTTTGCGAGCGCGATCGCAGAGCGCACGCTCGCGATTGTGGCGCCATCTTACAATAGATACGCGAACTATATGGGCCGTGATTAATGCATGCTGCACCAGATGTCTCTGTCGACGAGTGAAATTAGGGCAACAGGTTCTCCAGTTTCGGAAATCCGAGATAAGAATTACACTAGTGTGTATTATGGTTTCAAAACGTTCTCGGAAAACGAATGACAAACGGGTGTCACTCGAGTTCAAAATTGGTAGTTGGATTGGAAATGCATTAGTTTAGCTTAGGTTAGGATAGGTTAGGTTAATTAGGTTAGCTTAGTTAGGTTAGCTTAGCTTAGGTTTGATTAGGTTAGGTTAGCTTAGGTTATTAGGTTAGGTTATAGGTTAGATTAGGTTAGGTTAGATAAGGTTAGCTTAACGATTCTCATCAATTTTCGTTGATGAGAGTCGTTAAAACTTGCACTTTCTTTCACTCCACTAGCTGAAGAAGGAAAAATTCATTGTTGGCCAGTGACACACTATTGTCATGTTTGACTAAGGGATACATTACGTACGTATGTAACTAAATCCGGAGAACGTGTTGAATTAGGGTGCGATACGATCGCTACGAAACGATACGATTACGTTGTCAACATGATGCCAAGCTTGGTAAGCTTGCTTAAGGCCACGGTGGAGCCTACTGTAGGCGTTTTCGTTGTTCATAGATGGCATCTCGAGCGTCCCTGGATTTGCCTGTAATTCAGGGGCAGTTAATATCCTTTCGTTTCGCCAGATGGCGGGACAGGCAAACAAGTGGGAATTCAAGCCTTGCTTGAATTAACGCATACGCAGTGGCAAACCGTACACAAACAAGCGTTGTTTTATTTATCATCGGGGAAGATGGCCTACTTGAGATCAAGTGTCCCAAAATAGCCGAGAGTGTTTCCTTGAAGGACTTAGTCCATGCAAAGAAAGCAGACTCAACAGGATTGGAATTTGTCAAAGGAGACAAACTCAAACTGAAAAGAAATCACAACTTCTATTACCAAATTCAAGGACAGCTTGAAATTACTAGTAGAGAATGGTGCGACTTTTATGTCTGGAGTCCCAAATGAGACCCATACATGTTATAAAAGAGACCAAACTACACGTTTTGGCTGAAGAACCCCTGTCACCATTATATCGTTCTTTTGCGTGCTAAAACAAGTCTGTGGATGCTTTGGTTAATTTATAAGCTCGATCACACAAAAAATGTCTTTTTCTTCGCGCGATCGCCATAGCTTGCGTCCTGCCGGGCCGAGACCCGCGCCTGAGAGCCTTTGGGCAAGTTTCGGGTCGGCTTCGCGCTCGAGCGCCCA
>JAGJRO010000469.1:0-29631 GCA_022832285.1 Lepidurus apus apus | reverse complement strand
TGGGCCCAAGCTGCTGAACGGGAACGTGAGCGCGATTACAATAAGGAATCTACCATCTTCAGAGATAGGCATCATGAACACTTTAGGGGCAAAAGTAAGTTGGACACCTCGGTTCTGGGTTTCCTTTTTCCGACTTGGGCTGCATTTCTGATATGTAAATCTGCCTGATTGGCTTGCTTGTGGTGTAAAAGGGACCTTATTTAGGGACCTCATGTATAAGTCAAGTTTGAACTAAAATCCCGCGAGGTAAGTGCAGTTCTAACTCACTTTTTTGTTTTCCTCTTCTGGAATGACAACAAGTGATCCGTCAGAGAGGGACATGCAAATGAAGTTTTGTTCAGTGAAAAAACATGCGAAATGGAACGATGTGAAGGTTAATTGAGTTGCTCGGTACACTTTTAGTTTGCATTGGGACCAACGGACGCATGTCAGTGCCTTCTAATCGGGACCACCATTACCGAAACTTGCGGGACCGTTACACCAACTGTACCTACGTTGATGGGAATCTGGAGCTCACTTGGCTCCAGGACGAGAATTTGGATTTGTCCTTTCTACAACATATTCGCGAAGTAACGGGCTATGTGCTCATTTCCCACGTGCATGTACCCCTCATCGTATTACCTTCCTTGCAAATCATCCGCGGACGGACGTTATTCAAATTGACCGTCTACGATGAAGAGTTTGCGCTGATGGTCACACTGTCTAAGATGCATAACCTGGAAATGCCTGCCCTCAGAGGTAACTGTCTTTTGTTTGCAATTACGAATTCGAAAAACGATAACTGTGTTTTCTTTTTCTAGACATCTTGGCAGGGAATGTAGGGTTGTTCAACAACTATAATTTATGCCATGTTAAGACCATCAAGTGGGACGAGATTATCACAGGCGCGGAAGCCAAATACGTGTACGTGTACAATTTTACGCAACCGGAACGAGAGTGCCAAGCGTGTCACGAGTCTTGCGAAGCAGGATGCTGGGGCGAAGGGCCGCACAACTGCCAGAAATTTTCCAAAGTAAATTGCAGTCCACAGTGTCATCAAGGCAGGTGCTTTGGTCCCAAACCTCGCGAATGTTGTCATTTGTTCTGCGCTGGAGGTTGCACCGGTCCGAAACAGCGTGATTGCTTAGTAAATTGCAGATTTTTTTATTAACTATTTCTTGGTGTTGTTGTAAGCTTTTGGCATGACATTTACCAAACAATGAAGGTAATGTCTATCAACGTCTTTGTGTGTTAGGCATGTCGCAACTTTTTCAATGACGGGGTGTGTAAGCAAGAATGTCCAGCGATGCGACGCTATAATCCTATAACGAATTCATGGGAAACGAATCCTGAAGGGAAATATTCATATGTTGCCACCTGCGTCAAAAATTGTCCGGAACACTTGCTGAGAGACAATGGCGCCTGTGTGCGGACATGTCCTTCGAAAAAAATGGTAAGTTTTTTTGTCACTCGAGGTTTCTGTTGCAAATAAATCGAAGAAATAGTTGAATTTTGAAAATCGCGATTGCGAAAGCTCCAAAAGTTTCAGCGAGGCAAATTAACGTAACAGTGCAAGGCAATTCAATAACAATGCCTGGAAAGGTCGTGAAATCTCTTGATTTGGGGAGCAATTTCAAAGTTTCCAGTTACAAAGAAAAATTTGTGAGAGGGAAAGAGGCGTCATTATCTAATTGATTGTGATTGTGATTTGTGTAGCCTCGAGATGGTGAGTGCGTGCCTTGCGGTGGCCCTTGTCCGAAGACTTGTAAGGGTGTGGATGTACTCCACGCCGGAAATATCGATTCCTTCAAAGATTGCACAGTCATTGATGGTTCTTTGACCATTTTGGATATATCGTTTGTCGGATTCCAAGACTTTTATTCCAATTTTACCTTCGGCCCCCGCTGCCTTCGCATGCACCCGGATCGACTGGAAGTCTTTTCTAACGTCAAAGAAGTGACGGGTTTTATTAACGTGCAGGCCAGTCACGTCGACTTTAAAAATCTCTCGTATTTCAGGTAAGCGTTGGCACTCGGATACTTATTTTGTACGCGCGTGATTACAATCCTGGAATCTTCAATTTTTTTTCTTTAGGCATTTGGAAGTGATCGGAGGGAGAACGCTTACCGAGTACTTTTCTTCGCTTTATATTGTGAAAACATCGTTGACATCACTGGGGTTGCGCTCATTAAGACAAGTGCGTTCGGGTAATGTGGCCATCTTGGAAAACAAGGATATGTGCTTGGCTGACTCCATCAATTTCACACGCATCGTCAAATCCCCAGTGTTGAGACACAAGAATAAGGCTGACGTGGAATGCCGTAAGTTATTCTGTGCTGTTTTTGGCAGTACTTGTTTGGTGCATTTTAATGCATGTTATTCATATTATAATTGACGTAACGCATCCATTACAGGTGAGGCTGGGCAGGTGTGCAGTTTAGAATGTTCCGCAGAAGGCTGCTGGGGGTTGGAACCCTCCGATTGCTTATCTTGTGCGCGTTACCGATTGGGTGACACCTGTGTCTCTACCTGTGATCAGCGCTTAGGGTAAGAAATGAGTACTGAAGAATTGTGCCATCAGGCAAGAATCCAGTATGCTAATGAAACCATTTTGGATTGCAAATGCGCAGGATTTATGAAAGCGGCGACGGCATTTGCCAACGATGCCACGAAGAATGTATGGATACGTGCACAGGACCAGGACCGGGGCACTGCTCGCAGTGCAAGCATGAGCAGGACGGGCCGTATTGCGTGCCGCTCTGTCCTCAATCCAAATATAACAAGCAAGGCGTGTGCCAATCCTGCCATGAGAACTGCATAGGAGGATGCTCTGGACCCGAAAACAACATTAGCCTGTCGGGCTGCAAAGGCTGTGAAAAAGCCATCTTCAACGGAGACGTCGAAGTGGTAAACAACATTTTTTTTAAAATCATTTTCGAGCTACATACTTGTTTTGCCGTTCCCAACTCTTGTACCATGCTCTTCGACCCGATCGAATTTTGCACGTATTGTGAAAGGCGATTTTGGCTTAGGGTTTCTTCTTTTCATTTTTGTAGGAGCTCTGCTTAAAGAAAGATGAACCTTGCCCAGATGGTTACTTCTCAGAATGGGTGGGCCCGCAAGAAGTGGGACCTCTAAAGCCCTTTGCGGGTAAAGCCATTTGCCGAAAATGTCACCCGCGTTGTAAGCGTTGCACGGGTTACGGTTTCCACGAATCTGTTTGCTCGGATTGCGTTCGGTATAAGCGCGGCGAACAGTGCGAAGATGAGTGTCCTCAAGACCATTATGCGGATGAAAAGGTCCACGAATGCCGCCGGTGCGCGTCCGAATGCCGTGGCTGCACGGGACCATCACTGGCCCATTGCTCTGCGTGCCGAAACTACCGGATTTACGACGTAAGTTTTACTTTTCCGATCCTCCCCCTACCGTTCGTTCGCATGAATGGAGTCTTCATTGCCATAAATTGTGTTTTTTTCAGGGAGCCCCTGCTAATGGTACCACCTTCAATTGCACGGCGAGTTGCCCCACAGAAGCTCCGCACAAAATCTCTCCCGAAGACGGAGGCGATCCGTATTGCGTCAAAGAACCAGCCATTTTGGCCTCGCTAGCTGTCGACCAAGACCACGTACCCGCCATTTTAGGAGGTGTTTTGGGTTGTATTTTCTTGTTGGGCGTTTTTCTGGCTTGTTTTGTCTATCACTGGCATGCCCGCGCAAAATCGCAGGAAAACACGGCCGAGATGACGATGGTGCTGTCTAGTTTTGAAGACAGCGAACCCCTGCGTCCTTCTCACGTGAAACCCAATCTGGCCAAATTGCGCATCGTTAAAGAAGCCGAGTTGCGTCGTGGCGGAATCTTGGGCTACGGGGCGTTTGGAACAGTGTATAAAGGGGTCTGGGTACCTGAGCTGGACAATGTCAAGATCCCGGTGGCCATCAAAGTCTTGCGTGAAGGCACAGCGCCAGGCTCCAACACCAGTCGCGAAATCCTGGACGAAGCGTACATCATGGCCTCGGTGGAGCACCCTAATTTGCTTCAACTCTTGGCGGTGTGCATGACATCCCAAATGATGCTGCTCACGCAACTCATGCCACTGGGTTGCTTGTTAGACTTTGTGAGGAATAACAAGGACAAGATTGGGTCCAAACCTTTGCTCAATTGGTGTACACAAATTTCCGGCGGGATGGCGTACTTGGAAGAACGACGCCTCGTGCACCGCGATTTAAACGCCCGGAATGTGTTAGTACAGAACCCGGGTTGTGTCAAAATAACGGATTTTGGGTTAGCTAAGCTCTTGGATATCAATGAAGACGAATACAAGGCAGCTGGCGGGAAAATGCCCATCAAGTGGCTGGCGTTGGAGTGCATCCAGAACCGCGTCTTTACGCACAAATCCGACGTCTGGGCCTTTGGGGTCACCGTCTGGGAACTCTTAACGTACGGGGGAAGACCGTATGAACACGTACCAGCGAGAGACGTGCCGGACTTGTTGGAAAAAGGAGAGAGATTGCCCCAACCACCTATCTCTACTATTGACGTCTACATGAGGCTCATCAAGTGTTGGACGCTGGATGCGGACTCCAGGCCGTCATTTAAAGAGTTGACAGAGGAATTTGGCAAAATGGCATGCGATCCTGGCCGATATTTGGTCATTCCGGGAGACAAACTTATGCGATTACCTTCTTACACCCAACAGGTACGTTTTTTTCTGGTGCTAGTTATTCACATTATGGGAGTATGGCGTTGTACTACTTCACGAGAAGTAAAACAACAATCGAACAACAAAAATGCGTTTCTTTTGTACTTTGGTAACGAATGGCGATTTTTCATGCCCTTCCTTAACCCATTTTCAGTTCATTTGTTTCTTTCTTGCCATAATTAGTTTTTGTTGTTGGCCCTCACTTGTTCCTTTTTATGGCGAGTCTCAATTTATGATTGTAGTATACAGTCGTGGGCTGCTACTGTTTCTGCCATTCCTCTGACCAGCGAATTGCTAATTTGAAATTCTGGTTAATGCAGGACGCCAAGGAATTGATTCGCAATTTAGCATCAGCCATGGGCGGGCCTAAAGTCATTATGGATGCAGAGGAATACCTAACGCCCAATTCTCACACCTTAAATGGAATGAAAGTGGAATTGCCGATAGATGAGGACGATTATGTGGTACCTTCCCCGCATACGGATAATAGCCATACGTTCCCACCACCCTTACCAAGTTACGATGGCCAAGGCCCTCCACCGCCGAGTGCAGAGTACATGGACTTGATGACGATCCTGACGACCCTAATTTGATGACGATCGGTTCGGATTCGGAGGCTGTGCCTCGGGTGTTGAAGGGAAAAAGTTGATAATTCTTCGAAGGACTAGCGTCGTGAGTTCCAAATGGTTGAATTCGAAGAAATTCGGTTCCCACAGGCGTGTTAGCTCAAGTTCAGTGGCTAGACCACAGTATAAAGTTTACACAGCTGGATATCAAGGGTATCTTCCAATGCAAAGGTTTTGGACAGACTTTCTCAGTCCCAAGAGTAGATTCAGGTAAAAGGCCAGAATATCCATGAGAATATCAAAGGGAAAATTCGCAACCTCCCATGTCCCATTGCAGTTCAGAAAAGCCATGCAGTGAGATGTCAGTGTAGTGGTTTCTCAGATTGTCCTTCTTTCCGTTAGATGGCATGCCTTTGTATTGAATGCCCGTGTAGTGATTTGTCATAGTGTTGACTTGTGAAAGTTGGCCTGTAGTGATTTGAAAGTGTATTGATTCAGCTCTTACCCATAGATGACAACTGTCGGTAACCTAATTATAATTAACATAACTTTAAATTTTCCACTTTTAAAGATTCGAGTGCTCTTGACTGTTGAGACGTACAACAGGAAAGCGAACATTTTAACCGTGAAGGGACACGGGAATGTATTACGTTGCTGATATGTGATAAATGATGAACGGACATAATCTGTAGAACATATCATACGAGGCAAAGCCACAAGCGTTTAATTTAGTACGATGGGGTTACGAGAGAAACCAACTCACGTTTAAACTTCTGCTTACGAAACCAGAAAACAACGACAGCAATACAGACCAAAGTCGTTACTGCTCCTAAACCCTCACAGTTAATGCCACCAGCCAAATTTACCCTTAAAATTTTTAGATATGCTTCGTTGTCAACGATATGGTTCCAGCGATTGTCTCTTCCGTTTTAAAAAATGCAACACATACTTCCATGGCAACCTGCCTGAGACATGCCGTCATGTCCTGGTGTCATTGCAGACTGTAACAGAGACACGCTCTGTGTGTTATTACGACGTCCCAGTGTGACAACTGTATCAGGAAAACAGTACTACCGTTATTTTTCTTCTTTTTGCACCATTAAACTTTCAAAGCTCTTACCCGAATGTTTTCCGTTCAGGACTGTATGAGGAACTGGTGGACGCGACCTGGGTATACTAGCCATTCCTTCCGCATTGTCTTGTAAGTTATACCAATGTGGCTGTTCATCCACGACCGACTGATCCCCCAAATCCAGCAGTAATTCACCCAGAAACTCATGTCGTTGACCGTGGTCGCTCTGGTAATGCCATGCACTAACTTCTAGCTTGCGACATCGCAAATCCTCGGGACTGATGCACTCATAAACCATCGTCTGGTGCCATTCTGGGTTACTTGTACTGGACAAGAACCGTGTCCGACGCTGCAACTCAATTCCTCCCGGAAGAAGATTACACTACAATGGAATTACTTTAATATATCTTAGCAATTCTACAGTTGAGGAGATATGCCGTACTTTAATGAAAGGTTCTGGCCTGGAATCGCCGTCAGGTTTACGGGTTTGTAATCCACGTGCTCGTAAAACAGTGACGTAAAGGATATGAGCTCGGACATCATAGCACACGAGCAATTGAACCTGTCCCAACGGTAAAGACCACTGAAGAAAAGAGGATAAAGGGCCCTTCTGTTAATCTGGCACATGAAAATGGATCAGCTTTTACCTTCCGTTTCTTGACGTCAGTATCCACTATATCGGAAGACCCAGACAAGTGTTGGCTCATGCCATTGGCTTGTGGCCGCTGGGGAGAATAACTTTTATCGCGACTATCATTCCCATTCAAGTCTAACGAATGTTTCCGACGATGAACCGTATCTCGGTCGCGCAGAACCACCTCGACCTCTCCTTTACTTTGCGCTACGATGGATTGCACTTCCACCGCACTCTTTCCGCTTAAAATAAGTCCATTCCACTCCAACACTTGATCTCCTATAGAGAACAAATCATGAAAAGAAATCCCCCCCAGTAAAAAAAGGATCCTACCTTCTTTAACTTGTCCCAAAGTATCAGCAATTCCCCCAGGCGAGATTTCCTTTACGATGGCGCCGCAATCTTTGGTATAGGGTAAAGACATTCCGCCAACGATTTTCATTCCTACATTTTCCCCTGAATAAGACATAGCGTTCAAAACTTGTGACAAGGCTCGGAACGAAATGTCCTTTACCTGAATCGCATGATAAAAGAATACGCTTGACGGGATACGGATACCGTTTCAAGGAACTAGTTTTTGGCTTCTCATTAGTTTTCTTCAACTCGCGTTCGCGATCCTTCTGGGCCATAGCATGAAGTGACTCCTCTGTAAGAAAAAAACAATGACCCAAAGCCACAGATAAGTCTCGGACTGCCCCGTTGTTAACTTTACAAGAAACCCAAAAAAATAAACTCACATGTGGTAAACGGTGGTGGGTGATGGTTAAGCGCACGGCACAGTACAGCCAAAAAGTTATTTTTTGTCACAGCCACAGCCAGAGCTCTAATAAAACACCTTCAGCCAAGTTAAAAAACTGTCCAAAGACATGTCAGTGTCCGGGATTGTAAAAAGAAAGGATCCAGTAATAAATAAACGAAGAAATAAACGATGAATGGTGATTTCCAAAAATAATAAAAAAAAGAATAAAGAAAGGCGTCCAGATATGTAAGTTTTAACCACAGCCATTACGCATCGTGTATGCAAACCTGGCACACCTCAACCCAAACATGTTTTGAAATATTGAGGCTTCGAATTAAATAGTATACACATGCATACACTCGTAGCCCAACAATCAGTTTAGAGGAGGGGGTAAGGAGGCAGAAATGGGGAATATTGTTTCCAAAAAATTGGGTGCAACAGAATTATTCCAAAATTTTACACAAGAAAACTCATTAAATCGAATCGACAGTTAAACTTTCTTAGTTCCGGACTCTAAAAAAAATTATGTAATAAAAAAAGGAAAATTCTGCCTTTCAACTTTCAAATAAACCCTTCCCAAGGATTCCTGTAACCTCTTATTTTTTCTTGCTGTGAAACAAGGAGAAGCACGGTTTCAGGGTATAGCTATTACACCGGCTTTCCTATTTGTTCGGTAAGGCACAGGTGCTGTTTTTGTCTTTCAATTATTGCACGTCTGACTTCAGTAAATCCCAAGGCTGTTAAAACTGATAACTGGGGTTGAGGATAAAGCAAGAGTCTTAATAAGACAAAGAATAAACTTAAAACTTCGAACTGGAAGGTAAACCAACAATGAAATCTGGGAACGCAAAAGTTAAGAATAGTTCGTGCAAACAAGCTACGGACACCAGCGGAAAGCCAACATTCAAACACAAAAACTAATCATGCGTTTTGCTCAACTCAGAACACGATTCTTTTTATTGCTATAGCAATAAAAACTCCAACAAGAAAGAAATATGGTTATCACATGGAAAGTGTACGGGCAATGTTTGTTTTTTTCTTTAGAAAAACACTACTGTTTACGGAGGAACACAAAAAGAAGCTTAAGTTCGCTCCTAGGTGGAATTACAGTACTGGAAATTTCTTGTGCAATCTTAAAATAAGATAAAGTTGCATGGCGCGTACACATATTTTAGGTTATAGAAGAACAGAAATACGACATGGAAAGTGTTATGAGGATAAAGTAGATACTCCAGTTATGCTGCGCGCTCCAAAGGCAATACTTTGCAAACCTTATCTAAGCGAGACAGAGGGCGTGGTTTCTCCATGGCGATTGAAACGAAAACAAAAAGAAGAACTCGCTAGCAATACTAAATCCAAAGAACAGCACGGGACTTCAAGTGGGGTCCACATACTCTAAAAACGTCGTTGAAGGTTGGCTTGACAGGGTTGAAGGAGGAAAGGGAAAGTGAAGGTGTTCTTTTTCAAAATGTTTTTGAATCTAAAGAATCTAACGTTTCCTTAAATGTGAATGAGATCTAGAACTTTTTTCTGTTTTTCTCATTGTTTTCTTTAATGCAGGTAGCCTTTTGCGTAACGAGATTGCCCACCACCACCACCACCATACTTGCCTCGGGATTCCGCCAGAGGGCTGGCGCCTAAATCTTCCAGCAATTTACGAGATCGACTCGGCAGGTCGGGCAGCAAGGGCATGGGCGGTAACTCGTGATTTAGATCCACATCCATGTCACTGGCTAGCGGAGACAAATCCGCCAAACGTTCATACAGGCCGCTAGTGTAGTCCTCCGTGCGGAATTCTGTACGGAAGGTGGAAGCCAAACGCTCCATGGAACGTTCTTCTTCAGTTATTATGCCGCCTGAAGCAAATTTTCCCGCCAACATGTTACCTGGAGCGCTGCTGCTGTAATCATTATAGCGGCGCGTCGGGGAGACCGACAGCGTCTGACCATAGGCGTCATAAGGAGTTCGCCGGCGGCCATACTCATCCCGTAGGATTTCTTCGATGGATTTCAAGATGGAGGAAGAGCCTCCAGGACTGGTCGACAGATGGCTGCCATGCGTACCGGGGCCTAAGCGGCTGGGCGATATATTAGAGTCACCCGTTTCGCGCAAACGAGCCAAGCGCACTAACTCGTCGTGCAAACGCGCGTTTTGGTCGATTTGCTGACGCCGACGAGCGATCTCCATTTTAATGCGCTGTTTTTTCATCTCGCGATTTAAAGGATCGTCATCGTCCCCTTCATCGTCGCTGCCATAGGGTGACGGATGCCACGAACGCGGTTTGCGCGTTAACGTACGCTTTTCCTCGCGACCGCGACGTAGATCCGACAACGCTGAGCGACTACGCTCGCCCCAGTAGTCTCCCAGGCCCAGGCCTCCGCTCTCGCTTGCTCGACGTACTCGACCGCCGTTGCCGGTAGAGCGTCGGTTGCCCAACCACTCTTCATCATCCGCCAAACGACTCAACGCGGTACCGGAATACGACGTAGTCAAGGGCGCATTTCCAGACCCACCTCCACCGTAGCGCTTATCGAGGATTTCTGTGGCGCGGCGGATGGGATCTTCGATAGACTCGTATTCGTAAGCTTTATGCGGCAAGCGTGATTTCAGCAAAGACAAATAGCTCTAAATAGGAAACAAATGGGCATTTCACTTCATTTAAACGATAAAAACGACAACGAACGGAGAATTAAAGCTAACTTAAGCGTTAGTGGGACATGGAAAAGCCTTGTTTTACCTCTTGAGTAAGATGATCCTCACGCATAAATGAGTGCCCAGCAGGCAAACGCGGGTCCGACATTTGACGACGATGGCCACGCCCCTTCCGGGCCCGCAAGGATGTACCAACGTTCAACGGTTGCGTGAGTCGACGTTGAATTTCCAAACTGATAAAAAAGTCAAACGAAAAAATAATCGAATCAGAGGTCAAACAATTAAAATCAAACTTCAGAATGTAAGTGTCAACATATCATAAATGTATTATGAGAAAAAAGATATAACCGCGACGTTACAGTTTTTAAGAAAAGTTACCTTTTTGTTTGATATAAATATTAGATATAAACAAACATAAATAAACAAAAATAAACAAAATAAACAAATTTAAATATCAAATATCCTAAGTTAAAAGCCCTTATTATAATTGAAAGTGTTTGTCCATAAATTGTTTGTTGGTTTTTTTGGAGGGGGGAGAATATAAGCCAATTTAGTCCAGTCTTTTTTAGTTGATTAAATAAGAGTTACCGGACTAGGCGATATTATTAATCGGTTCGGTGAAGGTCTAAAGTCTATCACCTTGCTTTAACATGCACTTTCTTAGTCACGCCCATTCCAATAAAAATAATGTAAATTCGTGATTGGTCCTAAAAATCTAGAAGAGAATAAGATAGCGACACCTATTGGGAAAGCTGCAGACGACGATGCGATGACACTTCGCCTGTCGTCTTAAACAACACGAAGATGTCCATAAATTGTATTACATAAAAATACAGACTAGCAAAGAGAGGTGCTCACGCTGGTTTAATATTTTAAAAAAATACGTATACAAATATTATAATTATAAAATATTGTTTTACATAAAAAAATCGATATAAAATACAATACCTTACCAAGTATAACGTAAAGTTATAAAATAGTTATAAAATATAAAGGAAATACTAGCATACCGTTTAGCCGGATCCCGCAACGATGCGTATTTATCCAATTCGCGCCTCAGACGAAGTTCTCGCTCCCGATCGCGGTCGCTCATGCGCATTATGTCATCTTCCAACGCTCGACGACGTGAAGCATCCACACCCGTATCACTGTACGTGGACGTTGTCGTAGTCAAAGCGGCAGTTCCCAGTAGGTGATGCAAATCGGGGGGCAATACTTCCGCTAAACTTTCCACCAAACTTTTCTCCCGTTTGAAAAACGTCGTTTCAGACAAAGCAGAGCGCATGCCGGAGCTATTAATAACACTGGATCCTAAAGAAAAAAAAATATATTTTAAACTCCAAGTTGCATTAATATTGGGTTCTACAGTTCTACCTTGCAGCAACCCTAAAGCTGATCCAGGTCTCGGTCCGAGATTCATACAGAAATCGTTGTTAGCCAACTGCCGCAGGTTCGTCTCAGAAGTTGGCCGAGCTAAGGAACTGCCGCCTCCCGTGGTTGAAAACGCCTTTTCCGTAAACCCACCTTCGAATGACGTCTGCCGTCCCCCAAACGTGCTGCAAAACCCCCAAACGGTTACTTTAGACAAAAAGAAAGGTTGACAACAGCTACACGCAGTCTTACAGAGGGTCCCTGATGGTCTTGTGCAAAAGGTCTTTGCGTTTTTGCGCAGGTAAGGGTGCCGCTTCCTGATCGGGCGGTAGAATTGGCAATTTTCGACGCAACCTCAGTGATTTCTGAGAGTCAGTCTCGCTGAGAGTATCTGGCGAGTCGGCGGTATCACGAGCACTACGCGGAGTACCCGCAGGCGTCCCCAAAGGTGTCGCCATGGGAGTACCAATAGTAAAAATCACCCCCGAACCCGTGGCGGGAGAAGTAATATCGGCTGCTGTGCTTGGACTGTATGGACGCGACCTTGCCCTTTTCATTCACACGCCAAGAAATTAAATAATGCCCATTCAAGCTCTCAACAAGGGGAATTCTTACCTTTGTAAAAGGTGCTCGGCAGGGCGCAAAATAGGAACGTGACCAAATTCTGACACCGGATATCCCGTCGAGGCAATAGCACGCGGAATTGTACCGCTCACCGTCTTTCCCGAGTCACTCACTGAGAAAAAAAAGAAAAAAGTTTGAAATTGTGATTGAAAAATAACGTATAAGAATGAACGTACCAACTGTGGATTGATGTAATAATGCAGCGCTGGGAATGGTGGAAACGACCGTCGCGTTCGTACTGACAAGTTTAGGTAAATTGCCCGAGGCCATTCCTGCCGCCAACCTCTGTTGTAGTGCTTGGAGTTCCTGCAGTTGTTGCTGGTACTGCTGAGCTTGTTCACTGGTATGGGGCAAGGAACGCCGCAGTTTCTTGAGATGCTGAGCTTGGTGTTGGAGTTGCATTAACTCTTGGTTAATCTGTTGCTGCTGGAAAGCTAACTGGTGTTGCTGTTCCTGTAGTGTTTGCTGCGCTGCCGATTGCTGGATCAATTGTTGCTGGATTTGCTGGGACTGCAGATTGGCCGCAGCTGCAGCCGCCGCAGTCATGGCTGCATTGGCAGCCGCATTGGGATCTTGTATTTGTGCATTGCCCTGCAGGAAAGGATTAGCATTGATGTTGGAGGGGACAGATTGGGTGCCGTTCATGTACGAAACAGCTGTAGTGGCCTGGGGCTGTTGCTGCGAGTACATGTCCAATTGTTGCTGCGGCGGCTGTTGCTGTTGTTGTGGTTGAGATCCAGGGTATTGTTGTTGAACAGCCGTCTGCTGCTGAGGTAACATGTGCGGTTGGGTGACAATGTTTTGCAGAGGCTGAGCAGGGTATTGTCCTGTTAATTGCATACTCGAAATCGCGGAATATTGCTGGTTAGGAACATTGCTAATATTTGCATTAGCTTGGGACTGGGATACGTTAGCTTGTGCGTACAAAGGTTGCTGCAAATTCCCCATCGTTTGCTGCTGCAACTGCTGTTGCTGGCTGGAAAGCGCCGTAAATTGGCCCGTCGTAGAAGTAATAGGGTATTCACCATATTGCATTTGTGAATTCTGCTGCTGGAATTGCTGGTGGTGGTGCTCTTCCGATGGGGTGCCACGAGGGGAAGAAGCTCCCAGACCTGTACGAAACGAAATTACTTTCTCTCTGTACAATATAATTACTAAAATAGCAAAAACTGCATTTATATGATAAAAGCATTGGAGAAATTTCCAAGAAGAAAACAGGAATACCCCGAAAAATAACTTAATATAATAATAACGTAATACCTAAAGCACGACTAAAATCTGCCAACATTCCACTAATGGTTCCTGTTCCTTTAGCTTGAGTTGTGGGCACCGTTTGACCGTTTTGGTTCTGGTTCAGATTTTGCGTAGTTTGATTGGGAATCTGATTAGGAATCTGATTAGGATGCGAGTTTTGCGAATTGAGTTGCTGGTTAGTTTGCTGCAGCTTTTGTTGCTGCTGTTGCTGTTGCAAGGACGTCATTTGATTTTGTATATTATTTGCTGTGGTCTGTTGGGGCTGCTGCTGGAATGGAAGACTGGCCGGTTGCTGAAAAGGATTTATGTTCTGCATTTGCTGCTGTTGTTGCTGCTGCTGGAGCTGTTCATATAATTGCTGCTGTTGTGATGGCTGCATTGGCAAAGGTTGCTGGGAGCATGGGGTACGCGCCTGTGAAGGGTTAATGGTATTCAAAGTGGTTCCTAATTCGAAACTTATTGTTACCTGTGGCAAAAGGCCCATTCCAGATCCCAAAATTCCCCCAGGAGGCACTCCAGAGGGGGACAAAGGAATTGTTTCATTACCATACGGGTTGCCTGCGGGGTAGGCAAGCCGCGTACGAGGACTACTAGCTTCAGGTTGGTTTAACGGCAGCTGAGTCGTAGCTTGCATAGCAGCATAATTGGGCCCTTCCAGAGACCTTTGAGGTCGTAATTGGGTCCGGTGAGGGGAATCCATCCTGCCGGGCATGGAATCCGCCACCATGTACCCTTGGCCATCTGGGGGAGAACATTCCAACGTATTAAATAATACTTAAAGGTCTGAATGTCCGCCAAAAGAGGTCCCAAACTCCCCAAACAATAAAACAACTTTAAGAGATAAAAATAAGAGTGAAGAAATACGGTTGGTTTGGGGTGGTTATGGGGATATGGGGTATGGTAGACAATTTCGCGATATGACCGGTGAGTTGAGTGTTCCTTGGGGGGTAGGGCTTGTGGGTGCCCCTGTTTGCTCACGTAAAGATCCTATGAAAAATGGTGAAAAATTGTCATTAGCCAAACGGAAAGCGAGGTTGCACTGCTCTAGCCTGGTGCTTTTCTAGCTATTCAGAAAATTACAAATTCACAAGTCTATAAGAAACTACCCGTGCTTCCAAAAAACCCCGTCGTGCGCAACAACTTTCAAGAATTTTTGACACCGAAATTTGGTGTTTCTTTCTTCTTCTTTCATTTGTTCTTACCCTCCCAGGCTATAGTGTACAACCTCCGTTTATTATTCCCGGTCTGCGTAAGGGGCAACGAGAACAACGGTCATATCGCTGGGAGAGGGTCAAAAGTTGAATGGCCCAAGGTTAATTGGTAAAGGTAGAGCGTGTGGTCTTGAGAGAACTTAACACGGTTAAAAGACAAAAGAAAACACAAAGAAGAAGAAGGAAGAGTTATGGAAGTGTCAGGGGTTTTGAGACGAGGTTAACGAGGTGCGACCGTGCGCTTTTTTTAACCGTAATAATGATGCTAACGAGCACGGGAGATTTGGAAGCACAGACATTCCGCGAGTACAACACCGAAAAGTAATAAACAAATTGGAAAATCAGATTTTCCCACCCAAACTTACTAAGAACTGAGCTTTTGATTCAGCAGTCAATAGAATACGTACACTGATTTGTAAATTTTGAATAGACAATTCATAATAGCGCTACAACGGTTAAGTTAGACTTTGTAACTCGAATTTATATAAAATTAAATTCCAACTAACACCACGCATGACCATTACCTAATTAAATTCTTCCAAATTCACAGACCACAGTTGCATTCCTTTTTTGTCATCTGATGTCTTATTTTATAAACATAACCATTTCAAATGTTTGTAATGAATTGATTTCGCATATTTAAGGCCACGGTGTACTGGAAACCCCTTAGGGAGCTATAGCGTGGCAAATTTTTATTCAAAATTTATAATTTTCTATGCAATATGATGAAATTGTATTGTACAGTAAATGCATGGGAAGTATAAATCTATACCTTGCCTGCTGGTTTTCGCTTTTAATATCGGTTTCACTCATTTTTTCATAGTGTTCAAGTTATGAAAATTAAAAAAAAAAATTATCAAAATTTTAAGCAGCAGGTAAAATAGATTTTAGCATTAAAATATTTTTAGATAAATAATTTTTCGATTATCTCTTTCCGTTTCTTTTATTTTCTTGATTAAAGTTTATGAAATTATAACGAAAAATTGTATGACATCAGTGCCATCTTTTGACAAAAAACTTCTTTGGTCAACTGCTTGCCGTACACCGTGGCAACGTGAGGTAAATGTAAATAAATTAAGTAATGTCAATATTATTGTCGATATTGTTTACGATAGTTTTTCCGATATATTCCATGCAATAGCAATACGAGTCGAGTTCTTTTTCTAATCAACTACTCATTTAATTTGAATCGTATTTGTTAACTTAATTATGTACTGAGAATCATCACGATTTTGTGCAATACTTTGTGAATGCATTGCTCTGTAAAAAAAAGTAGTTTTTATACGAACACAAAGTTATCGTATAAAGCCTATTTAAAACCCAATTCTGCTGCAGTGCTTCTGCAATCACTGGCCAAAGTGAAGAGTACTGTGGTATAATGTCGTGGAATATAAAAAAAATCTCTGTTTACAGTTGACAGTGTGAAGACTTTCTCTACCATATCGAAAACACTCGCGATTCAAGTGTTCGCGATAAACAATGACACGTAAAAACACCAGAAATCCAGGCCAACTTTTGAGCGCCAGACAAAACTAAAAAAAAATATGAGCCAGAAACTCTAACCTGAACTAGGAGTCTGGGTTGATGGACCGGACACGGTCCCATCTGCAGTGGCGGGCGCCGCAGTCGTCGTAAGCGTAGTCGTGAAATTGCTGGTAGATATTACTGTCGTGGCCGTATGGGCGGCCACCAAATTACTCAAACTGAGTTGCCGACGGTAACTGAGACTAGTAACTCCATCTGGAGCTGTTGGCGAAGCCGCTTCTTCTTCTTCTTCTGCAATGGTGTAAACTTCTCCTGGATTGTGCTCATAAAGGCCTACTCCCGGAACGAGCCCCGCTGGAGCACTTCCTGGCGCGTATTCAGGCTCTTCGTCGTCTTCGTCTTCGTGTTCTGCCTGACTATCTTCGCGACTGGCAGCTGTCTTATCTCGGTCACGTTCTGGCTCATCGTCGTCGCTGTCTTTATCGCTATCGCTGTCATCGCTGTGGCCCATCACGTCTTCGTACTTGAGTCGATGGCTCGCATCGACGGTCGCCGACCCAGCCCCACTTTGGTCGCTACCGGTATCAGCTTCGGGCTCATTCTCGCTGTCCAAATCCCCGTTCTTGGCCTCTGGTCGTTCCAAAATATCTCGCACTTCTTGATCCTCGCGTGTTACCGTCAACTCCTTGAAAACTTCCCCAGGTTCGCCCAACGAAGCCGATAACGAAGTTAACGAGGAAATCAACTGCCGGCGATACGGGTTCTCGCTCCTCGGATTCGACGCCCGCCCCATATCTTCTCCGTCCCCCAAGTCGTGGCTCAACGGGGAAAGGTCATCAGTGGGCGGAGTCAGGGACAAGCTACGTTTGGGGATAGGAGGGGGAGGAGAGGGAGAAGGAGTAGGACTATACTCACGCGAACGGTAGTCCAATTCAGCTCGATACTCTGCTGTTTTAGCGTCCTACACAAGAAGCAACAAGGAAAATTAAGAAATTTTCGAACTATTAATCGAAAATGGATGTTATTCAGTTTGCGACGAAAAAATCTCGAGCTCAGCTACGGTCATGTCACATTCTCTGTGCATATCTATTTTTCAACAGTTTTAAAAATAGCTTGACGAGAAACATGATTGATGTCATGGCGTAATTCGTTTCTCGGCTATTACTTTCGGAGAAACGTGTCAAAAATATCGTCTAGCTCAATTAAGTAAGTTGTAGCTGGCTGTCGTTAAATTTTGGGACACCTGAAGTACACTCGTTAAAAGTTTTGCCAAAAGTTCAACAAACCTGGGAGTTATTCCACTGGTTTTGGGGTCGACGATCAAAACAGGTCTTGCAGATCCATACGGTTCCCTGCGTGACAAAAAAGATCATAAGTAAGTACAAGAAGTTAAGCCGCAAAGAAGAAAAAAGACTTTTAATCCGAGAACTTCAATACAGTAGAGTGTATTTACTTGGTGGTCTAAAGCAGGCGCCATTCTTCCGCATGTTGCGCATACAATTGCTCGGCAGTCAGCACAGCTTTGACCAGGTGGCCCCTCGCGTCCGGAAATCTAATCAAAAGTATCAATCGCATCCTTACTACTATACCTTTCTTCTCGCTTTTCCCCAAGCTGAGCTTCCCGGCGGGCAACAACAAAAGCGTTCAATATTTTGAGGCTTACATCTCTGACGCCGCACTGCATACAATGCCGAGTCTGCTGCATGTGTGAACTGTCACCCAACGATACAGAAGCTCGTCGATTGGAAGACTCCAGTTGGTAACCAAATTCCCGTTCGCGATCCGATTCCCTAAAGAATTATTGATAAAGCTCGATGTACCCGACCTCAAAGCTTGCCCCTCCCCCAGTAATACAACTTACGGCTGAGAAATCTGGCGAGACAACTGCCCCTTGTTCCTATCAAAGAAAAAGACAAAAACATCTCTCCTGTTAATCTCATCTCAACTTCGCAGCGATTGGGTTGCTTGTTAAAAAGTAACTAGCACACACAAAAGAAAGGTTTTCTAAGCATTGCCATGGCTTCTTTTAATGAAGACACCTTTGTTAGCTTATATAGTTTCCCCTCCACCCCTTTCCCATATGTGACCTAAGAAGCTCTAAAGGTTGAAAAAGTACGCCGGTCTGCAATTAACTTCTAGATGGCAATTGCCCAATTACCCCGGGCAGCCATATTGGAAAGTAATAAGCTACTCGTACCCTAGATTTCTATTATTCGGTATTCCTCAACTCTAAAAATAATACCCAAATTTCCTTTTTTTTCTCATATGGCACTTTAATTAACACGATCAATTTCTCCTACGTAAACTTTTTCTATACGCAAAGTTTGGGTTTCCGTGACACGTTAATTGCTAGTTCACTCAATTTATTTTTTCTGTGACATGTCAATTTCTGAATTATAACCTCTACTCCAAGGTAGTGTCCTATACCGTTTGTAGTAATAATTAATTTATTTACTATTTAATTTGTCTAAAATTTCTGCTCGACTAGGACATTATATCTTCCTATCCATTTTAAATGTCGGCTAATGCACTTCGGTTAATCTTCCCGACATTGCTCTTTTTCTGTTCTCTCGTGCTTAGAATCCATAAGTAGTCAGTAAAGCAGGAACTGTACAATATAAACAAAGTTGCGAGATCTGTCGGAAGCGTTGCGCTCCGGAAAACATCGTCCAAGGCAATACAAAACCCACTGCGACATTTCTTCTGCTGCATGATGGCGGGAAAAGAACAAAACTGACCCATTTGAAGCTTTTCTACGTCTTTCAGAGTCGCAGTATTTTTTTCCTTTTTTTACGATGTGACAACTCCCTGGGAGCTGCTTTAGCTCCCCGTGAATATTGAATATTCTTACCGGGTCAGAGTATTCGGCGGACTGGGCGCACTGTGCTCTTCCATCTGCGCTTTGGCCATGACGCTTTCAATCAACGCTCGTTCTTCGGCACTCAAATGACTCAGGTCCACTTCAGGTACCACGTTCGGCACAGCTGGCGGTGGAGCTGCACCCCGGGCTGCAGAAATACATGCTACATTAAAACTGAAAAGCCTATTCCGACGTCAGAGTCAAATACAATTACCTTTCCCAAAACATTATAATATATCTCACAATCGTGAAGAAAAATCACAATACATTCTCCTCTCAGTGGGATCTCCCTAACGGCCAAAAGCTCTTGACGCTCTAGCATCCCAACAAGAGTTCTTCTCTTCTTTAACCATGTTTGAATGTCAAAGACATGTTTATTTCTCCTCTGGGCTCTAGCTCCGCTATATCTTATGCCTTATATAACGCAAAGCCAAGAAACTCCATTAGTTCGAGTAAAGATTGCTGGGTCTGACAGCGGAGAAAATTAGAACGAAGGAAAGAAGGGGGTTGCTGGTAGGTGGCAGAACCCAAGCAACCCGAAACCCGCACACGATCAAGCAAATCGAGGTCAACGATCTCGTATATCAAGGGGTCATGTACCAAGCATTATAAGGCGGTTCAATTTCCTCCCAGTATCTTGCAGGTCAATAGAATCTGGTAATCGTAACCTAATGAAAATGCAGTAGACGAGTTCTTTTCAGGATTCAGGTCGTTTCTGCGACCATATCTTTTTCCCTCGTATAGATCCTAAGATGGAAGAAGCATTTTGTCCTTTTCTCGGGTTATAATGAATGTTCTCTTTCAATTTCCGCTTGATCTTCATCACGGATTCTTTGGATCAAAAGAGGATACGAGTTTGCGAAAGAATAAAGTTCACACAGCACACAGGAAGCTTTCCCAGGAGGCTGCTTTTCTTCTTTTCTCAAGTGAAGAGCTCCTTTGGACACCCTGGGCATCTTTTCGTCTGTTTAGAGCATGAGAAGAGTTCCCAAGACAAGAACTGTCAGTGGAAGTGCTATACGGTACTACGATTCAGGGAGCGTTTTGATCAATAAAAGCGCCGGCTGCATATTTGGAAGAAAGTTCAAGTCGAGAATGTACATGTTATTTTGAGCTTTATTTTCCTTAACTCCGTATCCGAGGAATTTACTTAGCGTGAAATTGTCTTAGAAGCCAGAAAAGCTTCCATGCAAAGGGATTAGCACTAAAAATACTGCTTCTCCATTCATTAACGTTAAAAGTGCAAGGAGCTATAGAACCGAAACGGGTGCTGTGAGTAGAGCAGAGAACAAAGTGAAGCCGTTATGCTGGGTGAATTGAATCAAACCTTCCATGTCATTTGCCTAACGAAAATGGAAAGTTCGACACACACGCCAAAGTTTGGAGCACATACGACATCAATAAGAAACCAAGCAAATCAATAACTTTTTACCCGCCTATGGACCACTCGGGCTGAATGGGAGTATAGGAGCCCTCCAAAAACCACAAGAAAAACAAGTCTGTCTGGCAACCAAGTCGGGAAACGGATTTACGGTGAGTAGTAAATTTAAAAAAGATAAAGACATTATACAGGCTGGTGTGAATTTGGAATGCTTTAATTATCTCACAGAAACTACCAATTCCACGCTAGATTGCATACATTATTACTCCATTTTATAACTGTTTATTAGTCTGAAACTTAAGAATTTGATTCTCGGATGTTCCAAGATTATTTACTATTTTCTTTTTTTTTCTTTTATTCGGGATGTAGAATGGAGTTAATGGATGCGTGAATGTAATAGGCTTGTCTATTTGATGTAATACCCGGTCCATTCAGGATTAGTCTTAAAATGGTGATTCCTAAACCGTAAATAATGCAGGATTTCCTGTACCAGTGGACTAGAAAGTTTTTCGAGGGCTTTTTATTGAGCAGTGAGCAAAAGCCAGTTCGTAAATCAAGGAAATGGAACTTCCTTGCACTCTTAGTAAAAACCATAAATTCGCCGAGTCGAGACAGTAGGAAAAAAGTAAGGAAGTAATAACGAGACTAGCAACATGTTTTGCAAAAGGTCAACTCAAGTTTTGCTATCGCGAGATTGTACTTTTAAACTTACGTTATTTAACTCAGCTCCTCGATTTTAAAATTCAGTAGGAAGGGGAGGAACATAATTTTTAAAATGTAGGATCAGTCCTTGGGGAGGTCGAGCGCGAACTTGGTTAGAAGTTGTAAGTTGAGGGTGGAAAAACGTTCGCTGAGCCTCTGTGAAGCCTCCTTTTCATGAATACAGAATGCCCCGAGGCACCATGCACGCCATATTTCAGTCGAATGCAAATGAGTAGCATGACTCCATAAACTTCCATATTACAATATATAAGGGTTCATCAAGTAGGATAATTCTTCTTCTGGCAATTCCCATTTGTGAGATCGCAACGACAAGACCGAAAATGCAATAAAATTTTGCTTAGTAACGAGTTTAATAACGTTCGCTTTTTTTCTCAAAATGCAAACCTTTGCTTCTTTCTCTCAATTTTCCTCCTTTTCCTCTCAACGGAAACATTTTAATTTCCTATTAGAGGCTAAAAACGACTTAATAATAGGGCCTACAACTTTTTCACCTAAAAGAAAAAATGTTGTTAAAGCATGAAACGGTGTTTTTAAAAAATGATGGGAGGCAATTTGGCTCATTTATCGCTACAACGTAAACCAAAATTCAAAACCTTCCTCCCCTTGCAGGAGCTTTTCTTATTCCCTTTATGGATATTCCCATTTCTATATGTTCCTTTTTTCTTTGTTGCTTGCTGTTTTCATTGTTGAAGAAATAATAAAACGCGCAGTTCCTGCCTTGGGGCGGCAGATCAATACAACAGCGTGTAGTTCTCCCTCCCCACAACTCAACTCCCGTTCCGGGATGGACCGAGTCAGAGTCAGTTTCTTGGACTTCTCATTTTCTTTCTCGGTCGCCCAGGAGGGAAAACAAGGCCAATGACGGTCTTTGAAAAGCCGCATTATTTCCCATCATGAATGCTTCTGCTAACGTCGGCAGAAAACAGAACAACAGAAATACTGACGTCAACAGCCTAGGCATGAACTTCACGGATGAGTCATGATCTACGATTGCCTAGCCAACAAATCATCTGTTTTTCTCTTCGCTCGTTATCTAATAGTAAAGGATACGGATAATGCATAAGAAAGCATGTTTCTTACTCAGAGTGTTGGCGTTAGGGGCTGGAGCTCCTCGCGGACCACCAGGCATAGGTCCCATGGGTCTTAGGTCACGTGGTCCCCCAGTTCGGGGTCCACCCATTCCTCCGGGCGGCCCCCGAAAGGCAGGGCCCATGACAGGCACGCCTCCTGGTGGTGGAAACCTTCCTCTCGGGCCTGCACCCATGGGCGGACCCCGGGGTCCTCCGCCTGGAGCCATCATTCTGGGGCTCCCGGGTTGACCGCTGGTGGTGCCCCCTGGCCCTCCAGGACGTGACATGGGTCCTCGTGGACCCTGGTAGCGTGGGCCTCCCATTGGCATGCCTTGAGGGCGTGGTCCAGGAGGTTGTTGTGGAATGCCTCCGTTGGGTCCGCCCATCGGTCTCTGTTGATTGCCATTCATTCCTAAAGGAGGGGCACCGAATATGGGTCTGTTTGGAGGTGGCCCCGGGCCAAGGTTAGCCGGTAGCCCAGGGCGATTCGCGGGTCCCCCAGCCGCTGGAAATCTAGATGGAGCCTGGTTAAAGGGTTGAGAAGACCCTAACGGTGGCGGCGGGCCTGTGGGTCGAGGTTGCTGCTGCTGGGGTTGTATCGTTTGCGCGTTGGCTTGTTCTTCCGTCCCGATCAGGGAATTGAGCATTTTGCTGGCGAAATTAAACATGGCGGCGTCGGGATTTACTGCAGGGTTAAAAGTAGGAGAGAATCTTTCCAAGTCTGCACTAGCACTACACCAAAGCACAGAGAACAACAGAAACCTTCACGTTTTTGCACTTTTGAGCGAACGCAACTTGTTTGATACAAATAAGTGAAAAAAACAACAACTGATATGCTTTCTCTTCGGCTGGAATTTTTGGGAAAACAAAACTTGGTAACGGGGCCGCCTGTTAGCTAAGAAGCCATGGCCACATAATGCGCCCGAATGGAGCCTAAATTGGACTTCATTGACGACCGAAGAGATGGTCGGAACACGGGTGCGGATTTGGCTGGGGATCGACCCGCACTGCCCAAATGCATCTGGCTCCAGACCCTACGCAGACCTGCGCTTTAAGCTTTCTTGCTACCGCCAGCGATATCGGACAGCGACTCTTGTCAGAAAATCCGGGGCAGAATGGGGATGTCTAACTTACACGAGATTACTAAAGAGGGAGGGGGAGAGCGCGCGAGCAAGCTAGCTATGGCTACAGTAAAAAAAAAAAAATCTCTCGAATTTACGTTTTTTTGTCCCTAGGATATCAAGGGGTTTAGTACTCGCTTGAGAACGGAACGCACGTCTACCTAAAAAAAAAACATGCGAAAAAGGGAAGGTTAACGTGGGTGTGCGCCAATGCTGGTGTGCACCAGGAATCCTGCTTGGCTTCCAGGACCGAGGAAGTATGAGAAAGCTTATTGATTAGGTATTGATCAAACGAGCGTTGGGCAGGTTTTGGGATGTCTATCGAAGCTGTGGGTATGAGTGGTGTGGACCGAGGGCAGAGACGTACACGACAAGTCTTAGATGCGTTAATAGTTGTCAAACGACATGAGAGTGCCTATGCAAGAAATATATAGACCCCTTTAGCCGGAGATATCGGAAGGTGCGCTCGGATGAATACGCGCAGATCGATGCAGTTCTCAGCAAAAGTTACGACATGTGACCCAGTTGGCTCGAGTATTAAAAGTGAGTCTATGTTGTGTGCCTCCCTGGAGTGTTATGCACCTGAGTTGCGTGCTTAGCGTATCCGCCATTGATTAGATACAGAACCCGAAAGAGATTTGCTCTAGTTCTCTAACTAACCTTTGGGAGGCGTTCGCGACCAGTTACCCTTACTTGCCGCTCAGTCAGCCGTATTATAACAGCCTGAGGGGATTTCTAGCGTACGGTCTTTGCTAGTCCTTGTATTTTCAGGGGGTGAGTGTTTGCCGGAAGCTACAATTTTTCGGAGGGCGCCAGGATGTTGGTTGAGGAAACTAGCATAGTTAAAGCTTCGAATAACAGCTTTGCAGCTGCTCCTGGTCTTTCCGCAATCATCAGAAATGCTGCGAATGAAGCTGAAGACCATAGTGGTCATTACCCGGCTGTCATGGCAACTTTGGGATTGTTGCTGGTCGTTATGGCGGGAATGCTGGCGCTGGTCGTTACGTGCCTCTGGCGAAGAACTTGCAGGAGAGACTTCCATGAGTAACTTTGTCACAAACAGATTTTTATTAATAGGATTAGCCTGCTTGAGAACGCTCTTCTTTTCAACGACGCTTTTATGTTCCCTTTTACAAAGGCAAGTGGTTTTTACATACGTGGGACTCAGCCAGAACGACGTCAATGAAGAGATAGAAAACTTATACACAGCAACTATGGGGGATGATGTTTCCTCAGATGATGAGGTATATAAGATTATAGATGAAAGAACTAATAATAATTAATAGACCTTGGATTTATTTAGATATTGCTCCAGTGAAGCTCAAAATTGGAAACCGAGATAATGCTTCACAAACTATAACTCCGTCTTCCCGTGTGATTAAAATATTCATAACAAATACACAACTTTTCCTTATTTAAACGTGGGGTTTTATTCCCTAACTTTCTATTTAACGGAGGCACTAATATTTGTTTGTTCCATTTACGTACTATCGCGTCATACCATCGTATACGACAGTATGACGCGCTTGACGGAAGAGTGATGAAATTGAAATAAACCCCAACAAGAAATATTACAAGTAGTATGTCAAGTAATTTAGTCAAATATAGCAGCTACTTATCATAGTACGTAGCTTCAATAGAATAATATAACGGACTTACATTTGATGCATTACCATACCGTTATTTTCCACTCACAAATGCCGCCAACAGATTCTATTGCCCCGCAAGTAACGGAAAATATGGAAAGACAAGGAACGTTGCCTACAGTTATAAAGCATACTTAATAACAGCATAATAATATTTTGAAAACATTTAAAACTAAGAAAACTTATATAATAAGTTTTAATATTGCTTATTCTAACTTTTTTACTTCTTATACTAAGCTTAGTCGTCATGCAACGATGTAGCTTCTTCCTCTGCTGTACCTCCATTACCGGGTTTGGGTAAACTGGGAAAATGTTCGGGAGGGCAACACTATTAGTGCCGCAATGGTAAATATTTTCTCTTCTTATAAGCTTTAAATGAGATGTTGTGTAGTTCCGGATCAATGTGGCGGAACCTTTCCCCATATGCAACGAATTAATGTACCATTTCTTGCATTGAAAGTTTATAGGAACTAACATTATGGAACTAACCGTGTATTTTTATTTGTATTTATTAGCGGCAGCGCGCTTCAGCAAGAACGTGGCATGGCCACTTTGAAAGCCATCCAAATCCGTCTGAAATCCGTCACGAACATCCGAAAAATTACCCAGTCCATGAAAATGGTATCCGCAGCCAAGTACGCCAGGGCTGAACGAGAACTGAAACCTGCTCGCTCATTTGGCCAGGGAACTCAAGTATAACCCATGCTAAATCATGAGGAATGTCTTATTTTGTAATTATTTTAAATATCTGCAGGCTTTCTACAACAAAGCTGAGGTTAAAGACATCGAAGGGGATAAGGGCAAGTTGTTCATTGCCATCTCCTCTGATCGTGGTCTTTGCGGAGCGGTTCACTCTTCCGTTGGCCGAATTCTGAAAGCAGAATGCGCTGCCAATCCCAACACGCAAATCATCTGTGTTGGTGACAAAGTCCGTAACATTATGCAGAGGTAACAAACGATATTTCTGTAGACGGGTTCTTTATTTTCCCGTTCATTTAGGTTGTACGGCCAGAATATTCGCGCTGTAGTCACCGATTTGGGGCGCAAGCCTCCTGTGTTCGGAGATGCCGCCGTAATTGTGGATGCCATATTGAAATCCAACTTGGACTATTCACATGCAAAGATTGTCTACAATCATTTCCGTACCGTGGTGTCCTTCCGGACAACTGAAATGCCATTCTACAACTTGGAAGCTATCAGCAATGCCGACAAGCTGTCTGTGTACGATTCCTTGGATTCGGACGTACTCCAATCTTATTTGGAATACTCTTTAGCTTCCCTCACGTTCTACGCTATGAAGGAAAACGCCACCTCGGAGCAAAGCTCGAGGATGTCTGCTATGGATAGCGCTTCCAAGAACGCCGGTACAGAATTGACATTATTTAGCTTAAAGTGGGAATTAAACCATGTTGTGTTCTTGCAGGAGAGATGATTGACAAACTGACGCTTACCTTCAACCGTACTCGTCAAGCTGTCATTACCCGAGAACTTATTGAAATCATTTCTGGAGCTTCAGCGCTCTAAACAGAAGCTTCTCCCCACGCGTAGTCTGGGCTGGTATTTAAGCCCACATTTATACATGCTCTGTGCATCGTTTGAAGCTTATTCTTGTAACATAAAAAGATTTCAGTTTACAGAAAGTGCTAAAATGGTTCTGTGCCCTGCGCTCTTGGGTACAAGCAGCCCTTTATGTACCCGTTTCTTCACGGCACTGACCAGGACAATACAGATTGGAAGGGGTTAGGAGAAACGAGAATAGTACTTATTTTTACACTCCAGATTTATTTCACAAAAAGGAAGCCTTTCAGTTGCATTTCTTTTTCTTTTTGGCCATCCGTTCTTCTTTCCGGGCGTTGTAAGCTTCCATGTTGTCGAACCAACGCTTGTGTAATGGGCTTAAATCCTTGGGACACGAAGCGGCACAATCTTCATGCACGTAAAAAAATACTAGCTTTTCCCTCCTTAACTTACAAATCGGATAAAGCTTACCTTTAGCAATGGATAAAGCATCCTCTGGCAGGGTAAAGGGAATTTGAGAACCGCTTTTGCTATCATAAGCGTGCAAAACTGTTTCGTCGTCTTCTACTGTCCAAAGGATACCTTGGGCGTCGAACTTCAGTTCTAATGGCGATCCTTGCGTTCTTATCGTCGACAGGGGAACCAGGACTTTATTCTTTACTTCGTATAGCAAAATCTCCTTGGACCTAAATTGAAAAATCACTAAATTGGCATTATACAAAGTTTGTACTACCGGTCTGGTACAGCAGCTACAACATTGCCATGGCTTTTAACAGCCCTTACGGGAATAGCGTTATGGGAACTGTCGCTATCTTTTATTTCTTGAGAGCATTTGATTAGGCAGTGTTGGATACAGTTCTCGTAGTCCCATAGCGCGATAGTGCCATCCTAAAGTAAGGTAGTTACATTTTAGACGAATTAAGTCATATTTACCCCTGAGGCCGAAACTAGCCAGGTTTTATTTTTCAAATCGCTATCTTGTACTAACGCTATAGACGTTACGAATTCTGTATGACCCAGGCAGAAACCTTGTATATTATACGCGTTTGGGTAGTGCGAGACACGAACCTTTTCATCTCTGTCAGAAGTTATGACAAATCGCCCATCTGGCGTTACCAGCTAATAGAAGTTGGTTATGAAACTAAGTTCAATCAAACAAAAGGAATCAGGTTACCATATCTAAGAGTACTGAGAGATGACCGAGGATTAGTCGACCAGGAGCTGGGGCATCCAAAGAGAACTGATAAACATCCCCAGATTTATCTAGGAAAATTATATTAGATTTCATTGCAGATCTCAAAAAGACAAGAACACCTGCTACTAGGATATCTTTGCCATTAGGTGTGAAGGTGACGGCGGAAGCTTTTCTGGGTATATCTTGTTGGAATTTTACCTTCCCAGATTCGTCCCATACAATCAGCAGCTTTTCAACAGTAGCAGCAGCAACATAAGCACCACAGGGCGATGCAGCTATACACGTTGTGCTAGGCAAATGACTTGCATCTCCTTGTCCTTGCTCGTCTTTCCTAGATAAGAGAATGGATTCAACACGAGATTCCTTATTTTTTTAATAAAAAGGAAGGGAAAATCCATTCTGGATTACTTGTCTCCATCCGGTTTCTTTAGATTTTCAGGTTTAGGTCTGACAGGGATATCCAGGATTTTATGTGAACCAATCCTAGTTCGAAAGAAAACAAGAAAAATAAATAAAAATTCAGGCTGACTAAAGTAAGATTTAATTACTCCCGAGTCAGTGATAGTATATGAGATTTAGAAGCCAGCAATACTGCATTTGTATTCTCGTGGAGTTTACAAGTTAAAGCCATGTTCACTCAAGTTTTGAAGGATGAACTAAAACGCACGTGGACGATGTTTGCGACCTAAACTAACATAGGAGGCGAGTTTTTAGCTAAACTACTTGGGGAACGCGGGGAATAAACTTAGATGCTGCCATCTCGGAATCGTAGGATGGAGATGGAATGACTTGTGCCTGCTCTATTAGTTTTTTTGCTGTGGTTTTTTGAGGGGTACGAGTCAAAACGGCCCATTTACAAAACGGCCAGGCCCTGGTCAAAACGGCCAGGCCACAAACGGCCAGCCCGGCTACCAAAACGGCCAGCCTGGGATACCACAACGGCCAAGTTTTTTTTAAAAAAATTATTGCTTAAATTGTGCTGTATGATAATTTAACCTAACCTAACCTGGCCTATAAGGGAGCGTCCTTTAATGGCGCCATAAAAAAATCGGGATTTTTTTAACCCCCCCCCCCTTCGCGGTCATCAACCGTCACTTTTGGCTTCACCCCTCCCCCTGAAATGGCGTCAGCACTAGGTTGACCCCCCCTGTAATGAATATAAGCTTTTTTATACCAAACTTTCCTTTGTAATGAACTTTGAGTCTTTTTAGCATAGTTCTAANCGGTCATCAACCGTCACTTTTGGCTTCACCCCTCCCCCTGAAATGGCGTCAGCACTAGGTTGACCCCCCCTGTAATGAATATAAGCTTTTTTATACCAAACTTTCCTTTGTAATGAACTTTGAGTCTTTTTAGCATAGTTCTAAACAGATGTAAAATTTTTTGTCGTAACTTTTGACTCCCTATTATGTTTGTCATTGCACCCCCCGAATGGTGGCGCTAGGAGGCCATGCGGGGGTTGCGCTCTGGTTAAAGGGGGAGTAAGGTTTCAAAATGAAAAAAAATATATGTTATAGAAGAGACCAAACTACATGTTCTGGCTGAAGAACCCCTATGTCAATTATNAAGAACCCCTAAGTCAATTATGCATATTAACCGAGTACTTAATTATTTAGCGGTTTTAGCCCCGCCCCTTTCCCCCCACTTTCAAATTTTCCTATCCTTATAACACGGGGGGACAGTTGGCCGGAGGCCTAGCGCCTTTACCTATGAGCGCATTCAAAATCGATCCAAATCTGCGAAGCCGACCCGAAACTTGCCCAAAGGCTCTCAGGCGCGGGTCTCGGCCCGGCAGGACGGCGATCGCGCGATGGCGCGAAGAAAACGTCGT
>JAGJRO010000470.1:0-29611 GCA_022832285.1 Lepidurus apus apus | reverse complement strand
GCTGTATGTAGAGCACCTGGGAATGTTAGCTTCCATTGCGAGTTGTAATACCGAAGTTAGTTTTTCTGCGGCCACATCTATGGCCTCAGCACTTGGTCTATGCCTTTTTTACTCCCACTAAAGTAATCCCTTTTCAAATTTCTTCCAGCATACAACCAGGCCCGTACCCAGGATTTTGGTTCGGGGGGGTTTCAAGTCAGGGCCGTACCCAGAATTTGGTTCGGGGGGGTTTGGGGGTTAGTATGTGGATATCGTTATGGAGAAAAAACATTTCGGGGGGGGGGGGGTTAACCCCCCGAACCCCCCTTGGGTACGGGCCTGCATACAACTAACTGTTATTCAAGTATGCAAACAACTAAATCCTTAACAAAAACCATGATACCCTTTTAAAATTATTTGAATTTCATCATTTTGGCGCAAGGTCATAGATGGCGGGACAATAACTTTCAAACTGTTCCAACCACAGGTTCTCCAGTTTCGGAAATCTGAGATAAAAATGACACTAGTGTGTAGTATGGTTTCAAAACGTTCTCGGAAAACGAATGACAAATGGGCAATGACGAATGACAAATTTTGGCAATGCTATTCTAGCCGAAAACCGTTGCGTCTTTCAAAAGTTTAAATCTGTTTGTTTTGGCGGGCTTACTTTAAAACCTGCCTATTTTTTCCATTTTCTCGTTAAACTTTTCCTTTGCGAAAGTTCTTCAAACAAACAACTAACTGTGCTTCAAATATAAACAACGAAATTCCTAACAAAAACCATGATACCCGTATTTTCAAACATTTGAATTGATTCGTTCTGGGGTGCGCTCCTAGAGGGCAGGACTATAACTTCCGGAGAACGTGTAGAACTGATCTCCAAAGTGTGGTTTGTCTGAGGAAACTGGGCTCAAAATTCAATAAATGTGGAAGGTAAAATAATAACCTTATTCTCTTCTTTTATGAGCTAAACCTTCCTTTAATGAGCTTAAATGAATATCTATGAAAATACCTTTAGAACAAGAATTTTTTACTATGTTACTCTAACCGAAAACCATTGCGTCTTTCATAAGTTTGAAGCTGTTTATTTCGGCGCGCTTATTTTATAGCGCACCTAATTTTTTGATAGAATGGGAATTTCGGAAAAACTTCTTGAGAAAACCGGCACATGTAATGAAAAAATTCGTTGACAGTAATCTTGAGTTTGCTAACAGGTAGTGCAAAACAAATGCACAATTTTTTCCAGTGAGTAATAAATCAGCAATATGCAAATTAAATGTGCAACCATGAGAAATACGTTACTTAAACATCTGTCCTTTGGTTGTGCATTACCTGCTAATAATAGAAAACTTTTGTTTTAGATTGCTTTCAAATTTAAAAGCCGTTTTCGAGAAATCTTGTTCCGAAAGTTTGACGACTTGATTTGGGACATTGTGGTGCTACAGCAAACGGTGGTGACAAGTTGTACTATGGTGTCGAAAAAAATCTACCCGATGGATACCCTAAAGATCGCTTATCCAATTATTTTTTCTTTGATTTGGGTGCGAAAGAAGGGAATGAAAGAGAAGTTTTAACCCGCTGGCCAGCAAAAGTCAAGAAAAAATAATTGGATAAGCGATCTCTAGGGCATCCATTGGGTAGATTTTTTGGGCACCATAGAACTTTGCAGAAGCAAAACAAGCGTAGAAATTTTGCCGGCAATTAGCTATCTATTTCCTTCCTTACTTTCTTACGCAAGGCTTTCGCAAAACAACAGCAAACATCAGTGCCATCTGTAACTCTTTCCGATCAATAAGCTAAGGTATACGGAAGCCTTAAACTCATCCTTCATGAAACTCCTTCGAAAAATAGCTAACTGTTCTTCAAATATAAACAACGAAATTCCTAACAAAAAAACATGAAACCCTTTTCAAATCTTTGAATTGCTCCGCTCTGGCGGGCCCTGCTAGATGGCCTAGCCATACACTTTTAAGGCCCTTTGCCGCACCCATGCTGCTGCTTCACCTTGCCTCAAGGGGGCTGTTGCTCATATGTCATTGGAAAGGCCCTTAGTGAGGTGGGGAAAAAGGATCAAAGTACCTTGAAAAGTGTGGTGTGTCTGAGAAAACTGGGCTCAAAATTGGATAAATGTGGAAGGTAAAGCAATACCTTTATTCTCCTCCTTTAGTGAGCTTAAACCTCAATGCTAATATCCTCTCTATTTGCTCCCCTCTTTTAGACTTGAGCTGTGTGATCTTGGGGTATAGCGTTCCTGAAACGTGGGGTTTATATGCTGTCTGTTTTTGTGTCCAGCCCCCTCCCCAACAAAAATCACCCCAAACCGTTTGGTGTATTGTTAGCTGCGCTACAGGCAAAACAAAGTGCATTTTTCAACAATTCCAAACAAATTTCAAACAATCCTCTTTTTCCTTCAACTCTAGTACTCCTTCGCAACTTGAAACGGAAGGTTAAAACAATTCATTGTTGTGATAAGCCTGTGCAATGGAAGTGCATCGTTTCTAAACGATATCAGCGAAGCGAAAGAAAGCTCTCTATCAAAAGAAGTTAACTTTGCAGAGTTTGGAAGTGTTGGGATTGTGTGAAACTTTGGAAGAGAAAGAGAAAGACAAGCAACCATCATGCGAGAGTTTAAAGTTGTGGTGCTTGGGTCCGGGGGAGTGGGTAAATCCGCCTTAACAGTCCAATTTGTAACCGGGTGCTTTATGGAGAAATACGACCCCACGATTGAGGACTTTTACCGGAAAGAAATCGAAGTGGACAACTCGCCTTCAGTGCTGGAAATTTTGGACACGGCTGGCACAGAACAGTTTGCCTCCATGCGTGACTTATATATTCGAAATGGACAAGGCTTTGTCATCGTTTACAGCATCACCAACCATCAAACCTTCCAAGACATCAAAACCATGCGAGAGCAGGTAAAAACTTTTACAAAGAATTGATTATCTTCTTTAAGAAGCAAGTACAGTTCATTCTACAGGCCAGGTTTCATTCTTAAGTATGGTTTCATTCATACATTAACTTAACGTTACCCACATAATCGTAGTATCCACTAAGAGTGAAAAAGAGGAAGAGAAACTAAAATGAGAGAAAATAACTGTTCTTTTTTTTAACACTAATAGTAATAAATGGAAAAGTCCTCTATTTATTCGTATTATTATTGTTTTTTATACGTTATGTGTTATTATGATTATCCATAACATAAGAAGTAGATTAGTCCTAACAGGAAAATAAGAATTTTAAGAAATAAGAATTGGAGCCTTAGAAAAGAAAAGTTGTTGATCCAAGGGAGGTTTTAACGCTGCTTAACATTCAGTGTTGGTAAGAAAAGGCACCGTTAGGGATTCATATGGATGAGTCATGCGTTGCTACAGATTTCCCTTTCTTTTAGTGGTCTGAAATGGTCTCTGTAGGCAAGTGGTGTACAGACTCTTTAATATCGTTTTTCCTTTCCTTTTTCTGATTCATTTGATTGTTAGATTCGTTTGTAGGAGCCAAGGGAACTTTAGCAATCTCGCAGGAAATCCGTTCGACCCATGCGGAAACTATTTGCTAACCTCAGCCTTCTCCCAGAATCCCACTCTAAAGCTTAGCACACCACATATTTGATTCCTTTTTTCAATTTAATTCCACTTGCTTTTTATTGAAAGTTACCAACTTTTCTATGTAACCACCCATGATTCATCATTCTACGAAGGGATGATATGGTATTTTTTTATTATTTATCGTTCCATACTTTGCAATTGAAAAAAGTCCAGGTTAAATAGTGTTGAAATAAGCGAGTTAGAGTGGCTGTGTCTATAGCGACTCGCCATGAAAATGAAATAAATTCTCCCCTTTGCCAGGAACAATGAAAAATAGGAAAGTGAGCTCGGCTCTCAGCAACAATGAAAAGTTCGCAAGTGCCATGCTAACCTTAGCAGCCATGAAAGACCATGCAAAATTTAACGCAACAGTGAAAAGCTCTTCAATAATGAAATCAAGGCTGATTTTAACTCAAAACGATTTTAAACTTTTTTGAGAAGATTTTTAGGTTGTCTATAATCCAATCCAACCCTATTAACAATTCCAAGGGTAATCAATTCGGGTCGAATACTGAAGTACTAAAGGGAATCTAAGATTCCAAGAACTTGTTAGAATTTAAATTGATACCAAAGTTAGCGCATTGATTTATGGAATGGTGGAAGATTGGTTGGGCGCTAGTGCCCTTTGATACGGATTTGAAAAGGGGTTTGTTGGGGGGAAGGTAAGAGATTAGCATTTTTGAAGCTTGGGAGAAAAGGGCAAGAGGGACCTTTCCTTGCATACTAAAGGCTGAGTGAGAAACTGACATGCTTAGTAATTGAGTTCTTTTGTTTCGTTTCATTTTTGACTTTTGTGTGTTTTACAATTATTTCTGATACTTTAATGCGTTATCTTTACTCTTATTCATTTCTTTAGAAAAATAGCGGGTGTAGATAAATAAATATATTAAAAATAAAGAAATAAATAGGTTGGCAATAGGCTTTCAAGCCTGCGCCTGCTATTATTTAAAAAAAAAGAAAATAAATAAAAGTAACAAAATAAATAATACAATGTTTATTTTTAATTATTTACTTGACTATTATTCATTTATTGTATTTCATTAATTTATCTTAGCGAATCTATTCATTAATTATTTTATCGGTGATTTTAATTTGGATTTGGATTTTTTATTTTGATATTTTAATTTGGACATATGATTTGTATTTTGTTGAGTTAGTTTTGATTGTATTTATCGGCTTAAAACAAGTAAATGTTGTATTTATTGAAAATATTTTTATTTTTCCAGATTACTCGAGTTAAAGGAACGGAACGCGTGCCTCTACTTTTGGTCGGCAACAAAGTGGACCTCGAACATCAACGCGAAGTCGCCACCTTGGAAGGCTTGGCACTAGCCCAGACGTGGGCGTGTCCTTTCATCGAAGCTTCGGCCAGAAATCGAATGAATGTCAATGAAGTTTTTGCTGAAATCGTACGGGAAATGAACTGCAATCCGGCCAAAGAAAAACGGAAATACGCGTGCTGTACCATCCTCTAAACTACAATTAACAACAAAAAGAATTCCCTCAAACCCTAAAAAAAAGCCGGGGGGAAAAAACAAACTCTTTATTAAAAAAATCTCTAATTATCTTATCTGCCTGATAGTTTCTTTTCACGATTATCTCCCAACACGCAGTCTTTTGTCTTGGCATTTAACCTCCCCTGGAGACTTTTATTACGATACCAGCATAAAAACCTCAACAAATTGTCTTTACTTTTTTTTTTTCATTTTACAAGTTTGGCCATAAACTCCCCTGGATTGCATATAAGACTGCATAGTGAGACAAGGTGATGATTTTTTGGCGGATGGGTGGGATGGGCGGGAGTAAAGGGGTGAAGGGAGGGGGATCCCCAAGAGCGTGTGACGTGTGCTGGTGCGTGGACTTTTTAACTCATATCAAAGGAACCACAAAGGCGGTTATCGATTTAAATGGATATCGTGGATAATTGGTTGGAATGCGGAAATTTGATATATAAAAAACAAATTAAAAAACATTTTTGGTGCATTTTTTTTTCCTTTTGGGAACCTTCTGGAGGATTGTATGAACCGAAAGACGGAAGCGGGAGTCAAGGGTAAGTTCATGAGTTTTTTTCGACATTTTATAAATTGCATTTTTTAAAGAAAGAAATTCCCGAGTCCTAACGGAGCAGTTAGGAGATCTTAGGCTTAATTTACCTCTTCAGGCCAGTTTGATCAGTCAACCGATCATTTCTTAGGGTTTTTTGTAGATTTTTTTGCGGGGAAAAGAGAGAAGCTCGCCTTTGTTTGATTAAGAGGAAGCTTCTAGAGTTTGATAGAGCATAAATGGAATTCTTATTGATTGCGAACCCGTAACGGTGACGGAATTTTTTTGTGTTGAGCGATGACAAAAGTTGTTGATTAAAGATTACGTTCGGCTCTGATTGCGTCCAGAGTGGGTCAGACGAAGCTCAATGTTAGAGCCAGGCAGTTTCAATCAACTTCTAATTTACTTTACTGAAAGGCGCTAAATCTCTCCGGCCAACTGTCCCCCCGTGTTATAACGATAGGAAAATTTGAAATTTGGCGGAAAGGGGCGGAGCTTAAACCGCTAAATAATTAATTACTCGGTTAATATGCATAATTTACAAAGGGGTTCTTCAGCTAGAACACTTCATTTGGTCTCCTCTGTAACACTTAAAAAAAAATTAGACCTTACTCCCCCTTTAAAGGGGAGCGAGGTTTCAAATTTAAAAAAAAAAAACATGTTGTAGAACAGACCAAATGAAGTGTTTTGGCCGAAGAACACCTATGCCAGTTATGCATATTAAGCGAGTAATTAATTATTTAGCGGAATAAGCTCCGCCCCTTTCCGCCAAATTTCGGATTTTCCTATCCTTATAACATTGGGGACAGCGCTTTTACCTATGAGCGCATTGAAAATCGATACCTGGATTCATAGAGACTGCATCGTTACCTTTCTTTTGAATGCACAAACTAGTCTGTAAGTGCTTTGGTTATTTTAAAACCTTAATTGTAAAATAGTGACCTATTCTTCGCGCGATCGCCGTAGATGGCCGTCCTACCGGACCCGCGCATAGGAACCTTTGGTCAAGTTTCGGTTCTGCTTAGCAACCGCGAGTCAATCCCCTGGCAATGGGACCGCAGGACCAATGACAGTGCTTATCCGTCGTTGGACCACTACTACCCTTACGCAGGGCTGTCAACACTATAACCCTTCTAAGCTCCCCAGTCAATTAAAGGCAGGTCAACTAAATGCCATTTAATTGAATGATCTGTTCCTTTAATTGACTGGGGAGTTTAGAAGGGTTATAGTGTTGAGAGGCCTGCGTAAGCGTAGTTAGTGGTCTGGAAACGACAGGATTGGTTCAAACGACGATAAACGCTGTCATTGACGACGATAAGCACTGTCATCGGTCAATTTTAAAGTCCATCGTGCGATCAATAGTTTAAGTACTGTACAGTACAGCGGAGCCCGCAAGTCACGGCGCGAAGAAAAATCTTACTCCCCCCCTTTAAAGGGGGAGTAAGGTACGAAAAAAAATGTTATAGAGGAGACCAAATGAAGTGTTCTGGCTGAAGAACCCCTATGTCAATTATGCATATTAACCGAGTAATTAATTATTTAGCGGTTTTAGCTCCGCCCCTTTCCTCCAAAATTCAAATTTTCCTATCCTTATAACCTTATAACATGGGAGGACAGTTGGCCGGAGAGCTAGCGCCTTTACCTATTAGCGCATTCAAAATCGGACCTTCGATTTATAGGGACGGCACCGTTATCTTTCTTTTGAATGCTCAAGCTAGTCTGTAGGTGCTTTGGATAATTCACAAGCTCGATCACAAAAAACTGACTTTTTCTTCGCGCGATCGCCGTAGCTTGCCGTCCTGCCGGGCCGAGACCCGCGCCTGAGAGCCTTTGGGCAAGTTTTGGGTCGGCTTCGCAGTCGAGAGTCCATCCCCTGGCAATGGGACCACGCGAGGCGGCTCTGACTTTGCGGGTAACGCTTGCTTCATGGCGTACAGCGGAGCCCGCACGTCGCGGCGCGANATGGCGTACAGCGGAGCCCGCACGTCGCGGCGCGAAGAAAAAGTCCGTTTTTTGTGATCGAGCTTGTGAATTATCCAAAGCACCTACAGACTAGCTTGAGCATTCAAAAGAAAGATAACGGTGCCATCCCTATAAATCGAAGGTCCGATTTTGAATGCGCTAATAGGTAAAGGCGCTAGCTCTCCGGCCAACTGTCCTCCCATGTTATAAGGATAGGAAAATTTGAATTTTGGAGGAAAGGGGCGGAGCTAAAACCGCTAAATAATTAATTACTCGGTTAATATGCATAATTGACATAGGGGTTCTTCAGCCAGAATACTTCATTTGGTCTCCTATAACATTTTTTTTCGTACCTTACTCCCCCTTTAAAGAGCAATAGCCAACGACATAGCATATTGCTATTTGGATGGATTCTTTTTGTACACATTATTCTAAGAACGGGAAAATTTGTTTCAAGTTTTTGTGACTAACCGTTCCCAAGTTATTGACTTGCGAAATTTTGGCATTTTCCCGCCACGAGAGGCGTGACGTAGATATTGAATGAAACTTTACAGGCTGACCTGTTCTTGTTCGCGGTTCGTGTTCGTAGTTCGTGGTTTGTGTTGGTAAGTTCGTGGTTCCTCTGTGGCTCTAACTGGCATGGCATTCAACATCTACGTCGCAGGGCCCACGTGACCGCGCTGGCCAATGGCAAATATGCTCCGTTTGAATTTTAGAATTCTTATTTTCTTATTATCTAGTTTTTGTTTTAGCGTACGATAAAAAGACACAGAACTGGAAACTACATTTTTTACTCCTTATTATAAGACTAAGTTGTTTTTTGGTGGCTATTGCCCTTTAACGGTTGACGTGCTTAAAACAGTCAACAGAATTCTCCAGGGACCGTGGACACTGACACGCCTATGACGTCAGAGATCCACGTGATCCTGATTTTCGACAATTCTCTTTGTTCATAGTTTACTCATAACAGGAATAAAAATACCACTAGATACGTTGAATTTCTAAGTTTATGTGTTTTTTTTATTCTGTAAGATAGTCTTTTTCGCTGCTAATTGCTTTTTAATTTAGCTCTGGAATGGTCAATTAGGAAATAACTAGAAATAACGGAATGTTTCTCGGGTTGTTAATTAGGTCAGATAAGGGTTCGTTTAGTTTCTCTTATCATCCAGGGCTTAATTAGTTGCTTGTAAATGGAACTGTTTTTAAGGATAGATGCTTTTTGGAGGGCTTCGGAATGCGTTTAAGGATTTTTAAGATGACGTCACGCTCCCCTGTTTGGCAGTTCTGCTTGCTCTCCAAAAAAAAGTTAAAGGGGAAAAAAAGCTAGAGGAATTTTCGGTCATGTTGTGGGAAGGAAGGAAGAAGAAGCGAATTGGAGCAAATGCGAGCCCGTGTTTTTTTAACGACACAAAGGCCAAGGTCAGTTAAGCATGTGAGCTTCGTAATTTATTTTCAGAAGGCGAAGAAGAAGAACATGTGAACCTAAGCTCCGTCCGTTACCTCGTTGGTTGTGAACTCCCAACTATGAATTCCAAACATTCAAACTTTTCAAGTAAAAATGCGTCCCCCTTGCTTATAGGAGATCGATTTCATCCCAGCTGTGACGTAACCGAGACGGTTAGCGCGCATTTTTTTCTTGCACAATGCGTCAACAATGAAAGACCAAACATGCCAATTCTGCTTGTCCCCACGTGATGGCTTCACAACAAGGACAAAACCGTTTCAACACGTTCACCGGATTGAGTTACATACGTACGTAATGTATCCTCGAGTCAAACATGACACTAGTGTGTCACTGGCCGACAATGAATTTTTCTTTTTCCAGCTAGTGGAGTGAAAGAAAGTGCAAGTTTTAACGACTCTCATCAACGAAAGTTGATGAGAATCGTTCACCTAACCTAATCTAACTTAATCTAATCAAACCTAAGCTAACCTATCCTAACGTAATCTAAAATCTAAACTAATGCATTTCCAATCCAACTACCAATTTTGAACTCGAGTAACACCCGTTTGTCATTCGTTTTCCGAGAACGTTTGAAACAATAATACACACCAGTGTCATTTTTATCTCCCAAGTTCCGAAACTGGAGAACCTATTGAACCGTTTAGACGCGTTTTTCGTGCAATGCTTGAACAATGAAAGCCGAAACAGTGCCGGTTTATGGAGTGGTAGAAAACTTGTTCAGCCAATTGGCCCCACAAATGCTCGTATTGGCTCAAATGCCAACAATAAATTTTGGAAGGGTTTAGAAGCTTCGTGTCAAACTTAGCTTGTTGACGCGAAATAGTCGCATATGGCACTGATATCTGTTATTGTTTTTGCTCTACATGTTCTCCAGTTTTAGAACCCGGAGATAACAATGACACTAGTGTGTATTATTGTTGCGAAACGTTCTCCGGGAAAACAATGACAAATGGGTGTCACTCGAGTTGAAAATTGGTAGTTGGATTGGAAATTCATTAGGTTAAGTTAGATTTGGGCTTTCATTGTTCAAGCGTTGCGTGAAAAACGCGTTTAAACGGTTTTGCTCCTTTGTCCTTCATTAATTTGTTACGGGATCTGGTAAGGTGCACCAAAAAAAATAATCGGAAAAATTCATTGTTCGAAAGGGACACATTAGTGTCATTTTTGACAGCGGATACAGTACATATGTTTGTCGCTAAATCCGGGGAACGTGTTGGTTTTGCGAAAGCTTTACGAAAGAAAGTAGAAAAAGGGGGAAATGTAACTAAATGCCGGTAAAGTTTCTATGCTTGTTTTGATTCTGAAAAGTACAATCTGTCTCCACAGTTTGCTGTAGCAGAATAACCGAAATGAAATCGCCGAACATTCTGGAACAATATTTCTCGAAAACGGCTTAACACGTCAGATTAGAAAGCAATCTAAATCCGATTTCTTTAGCGGCTAGTGCAGCCAACTTTTAACGAAAAGTTGTTCCGAAATTCCTTAGCTAAAATTATATGGGAACCTTCATTTTTGCTTTGTTTGTATGTCTATGTGGCTTCTAAAGTCCAAGATTGAGGCAAAAATATTGCGAGGTTGTAGTTAGGATGATGTGCCAAGTTTTTTGGCATGACTTCTTTTTTATTATTTTTAGATGTGAGATGCTTTCCAACTTTGGCAAGGGAAGGAGCTTCTTTTTGGGCAGGAATGCTCAACTTGGTCCATTTCCTATAGCCCTTTTTTACGTTCGTGTAGTACAGAATAAGTCTTAGTGATATGTCGTATAAAAAGGAAATGGGATTCGACGTTTGGCGTTGAGTGAGATGAGTTTTGTGGGGGAAGTCAAGTTAGGAAATGTGGGTTTAGGATCAGCGTTGTGTAATCGCTGGAGAATTTGGTGGTTGGGGAGGAGAAAAACAAAAAAAGGAAGTGTGAAACGATTAGGTTTATCAATTTGGCAGGTTTAAAGTTCTTTTCATTCTATCTCCCCTTTTCCTCTCCTTCGCCACAAACTTCCTGTAGAATCTTCCCTTCTTACGTTGAAAAACATAATTGAAAATGTCTCATTTCATTTTTGTTTTCTCATTGCAGGTTACTACGGTGGTCGCGGAATGGAGCGGAATTCGCATATTTTCTTGTTCGCAAATAGAGTGCCAAAAATGCACGTCAATCTCGGGCCAGAATAATGGATCCAAAAAATTGTTCCCTCTAAAAAAACTATTTTTTTTGCGGGGGGATACATTCAAGGAACTGGACTTGGAAGCAATAGTCGATTGATGTGCAATGGATTGTTTTTTATATATATATTTTTTTATTCTTGATGAAAAAAACCCTCTACATGTACAGTATCGAGTCTTTAACTAGGATTAGGTACTTTAAAAAATTGTTTTTTTTTGTTAGGTTATTTTCTGAAGCTAATATTTTTCTTTTATTTTTTGTAATGGGAAAGCAGCCAGTTCTTTTTTTCTCCTTTTTTTTAAGAAATATAGTTTTGGGATTGGACGCGAGCCATGGAATCTATTATAGGAAGAAAAAAAGGGAAGCCTTCTTTTGATAAGGTTGGGGGGGGGGGGGTAGAGTTGGAGTTGGAGTTATAGACTCGTAATCCTAAGGGATGAATTTCTTTCCGGGTATCGGAGAAATAAAACCGCGCATGGGCAGTAAAAAGAAGAAATTAAAAAAAAAGCAATTTCGGGTGGATTATCTGTAATTCCTGGCGAAGGAAAAAGAAAAGCATCTGCCCTGCCTTTCCTAAAAACTTGGGAAATTTCTACAAGAGTTGGTTGACGAATTCGTAGGTTCAATGCTTGATTCAAAATATAAATTTATAAATTGACTCAAATATGTGAGCCCTAATTGTTCCCTATGTGAATTTCCAAGACAAAAAACACACGAAAAAATTAACATGATTTCAAAGGTTCTTTATGTGTGTTTTTTTTCTCCGCTGTAATGGATAAAAATTTCAAGTTTCCTTTTGCCAGTTTTTTGTTTGTGTACAGTTCTGTCGATTAATCGATTAATTCGCGTCAATTCAACCTGGTTTTTATTTTTAAAGTTTATTTTCCAGTCTCCGGAAGTAGTTTTGTATAAAGAGCAAAAAAAAAACTATTTTCTTATTGTGTAATCCCTTTACTCCCCCCCCCCCNCCCCCCCCCCCCCCAACTTTTTGGCTCCCTATGTTTTTGTAATAAGACTTTTGGGGGTAGACTCGCAAAAGCAAGAATGAAGAAAGAAAGAAACATAATTTGTAGATTGAAAATTGAGATTTGGAGCGTTTTCATTTAGATTTCCACACACATGAGCTGATGGCAGTTTAAGTTTACACTGATTCCCATATGCGATAGTTGACTTTAATCCGCGATAAAGGCTCCTGCAGAGCTTAGCTTGTTACACCAACGCTATGGCCAGGTGGCGCCTCGCGTCGAACGGCATGCATGATAGCTTCACAACCATGTGCTTAGTTTGAATGCAGTTTTTCCTGGAAAGACGTACAGAAAATTATAATTAGAAGATTTTGGCAGCTTCCTCTGTGATTTTAGGTTTCATCAGTTAGGTGGGAAAACTATTTGACATATCTTAAATTAGTGTACGCGAACACTGTGCCTTCCGCTCAATGTTTCCTGTGGAACCAATTGTCCTTTCCCGCTATCTTGGGCAAAATGGCGTCGCAAAGTGGCCCGGGAGCTTCTGGAATGTCGCAAGAAATCATTGCGGCCTGCCGTACCGTCGCTTAACTTACATCACTGAGCTCAAGAAGGGAAAGCTAACTTGATGAAAACATACGTTAGCGGCGCTGTAGGCTGGAATACTTAGTTTGAAGTTTTCGTATTGTGACCCCTATGACGCCATTTTGTTTCAAAGATGGCGGTAAGGACAGCTACATTATGCCTGTCGGGAGGTTATGCAACAGTCTACATCACTTTTTACGTAAGTAGTCACGCGTTATGGTTTTCGTGCTAGAAAAAGCTTAAGGTATACGGCGTCTTAATTTCAGTTTTGATTTGAATAGACGATTTTGAGTTATCATTTTGCCCCAAATGACGCCATATTTTTTCAAAGGTAGTGGTAAAGGACAGTTGTTCAAACTAGCTACGTTATGACTGTTGAGAGATTGAGTAAGAATCTACTGCACGTTTTACGTAAGTGTTCAGGCTATCGCCGTAGAGAAAGCTAACGTATGGGGAGTCTTGATTTGTATATTGATTTTGAATAGACGATTAGGATCTTGGGCCATTAAGGGCAATTTGGAACCGGATACGAAGCAGAAACAAGATAGTGTGGATTATTGAACTGGGTATGAAAGGCTTTTGGCTGCCACGAGGAAGCTACTGCACGTGGCCAGGTAATACAAAGAAGCGCGCATACTCAGGTGTGTGTGCACGTGTGTCTTTATCCTCCCCTCTTGACAGGGTTCGGAAAAGGAATAGACCCAGTCAAATTAGTTTGATCCCCTGTGCTTGATTATGCACGGGACTCCGTTCCTCGTAGTCTCCCTGCCCGTCAGTTTTGGGGGCTTTTTAAGGTTGATTGGTTAGGGAGTTAATAGTGCTTGTCTTGTGTGATCAGAAACCTCTAGAAAAAACTGGAACTACAGCGGACCTTTAACATCCGAATACTACAGCTACCGTCTCTCTCTCTCTCTCTCTATTTTATTAATTCTCAGCGAGTGGGGGGGACACCAAGCTAATTAAATGGGACATTCTGTGGCAAGGACAGTTGTACTTGGATCCTAAACTAAACGCTTTAAGTGGAACTTCCGGAAGATGGGATTGTGAAACTGAATCCAATAGCCGAATTGGATTAATTGATCCTGGTGGGGTGATCAAGGGTGTGTTATCATTGATAATCCTGAATTACAACATCCTGCTAGGGAGGGCCAATGAGGGTGTGGTAAATAAGGTAATACCTAGGCTAGACGGGACAAGTTAATGATAATCAACTCCGACTACCTGAGTTAAATATGTTTAAGTGAGTCGTCTAGAAACAACAACATTAACGCTAATGATAATCAACTGTTAACGAAGTTTCCGAATTGATGAAGTTGTTACAACTTCATTAACTATGACCAACATAAGCAAATGCCTAATTAAAGTCCCGTCTAGACAACTTACCTGATTAAGTTAGGGTTAGGATGACAAAATAGCATTTCGTCACTTCATAAAACTTTTTTCTCATATAAATATAAAAAATAACCAATACGATTAAAATCCGGAATCGGTCTCTTTTCTAGTGTAGGCCTTAACTGATCGCAAATGCACGCAAATAATGACCTGAAAAAAAATTCATCGGCCATACGTGAAAACGTAATTTTTTGTCGCTCGAATGGACTTTCTGTCGAGAATGTGTTTAATTATGTGAAGGTGCTACACCTAATAAAGCATTGGAAAGGTTTAAGCTTGGGAAAGCGTATTTCTTCGCTTCGGAAAAAGTCCACTTTCCGAAAATGAACAACACGGATGTGAAAGAAAGATGGTTATAATAAACTATTTTTCAGAATGTACTACTTATCTATATACCTTTACAAATCAGGAAACGGCTTATTAATGAAACTATAGCTTTTTATTGATTGTCTCTCCTATTTCTCGCTAATCTTTTGCGCAAGATGAGCAGCTGGACGAGAATTAAAGTTTCTCCAAGAAAACTTGGAAAAACAACTTCACTTGTCAAAGGTGTGAGCGCAAGCACGTCCATCGTTTGCGGTTCAAAATACTTTCTGATAGGAAATAAGCGACAGGAAAAATAGTTTTTGTCAGAAAAGTGTTTAAATATGTGAAGGTGTAGCCCTGAGCATAGGCTTAAGCTTAATGAAAGTGAACTTTCAGTTTGTCGTCTGGACACTCATCAACTATTCCCCGTTCTGGGACGAGTTAAGCAACATTAAAAGTTAATGATATTTAGCGTCCCGTCTAGCCTAGGTATAAGACTATATATATCAACGTTTTCGTAGGGAGATACAAAGTTACCCAACACCTCTAGCATATTTGCATTCCTTATTTGTAGTTCTGCAGTTTACTTTCTCGTTTCGAGTCGCTGCTATATAAGAACCCTTGAAAAAACAATACAGAGGTCATCTTAGTGCATTGGGAGGGTTTCTAGCGAATTTTTGGGCCGTCGATAACGTAACGGATTAAAAATTAAGGGTATTTAACTCCATTCGCGGTTCGGGTACGCCGAACGCGAATTACGATAGCCAATTCACTGTTGTCGGCGGTGATTGGGCCGTCACCGAGACGTGACTTGAGTGTCGTCTCGTTTCGTATACTATAAAAGAAGGGAGGAAATTTAGCACGAAAAGTTTAACCCTTTGAAATGGCAGTTCGGTGTCAGTAACTCCTTGAATTTTGTGTAGAGCAGTAAGTGTGATTTTTATCCGGACTAGCAGACGCCATTTTACGGTGTTTTTTGTTTGTTTGGGATCTGTGTAGTATTTCTGCTTGCCACTTCAAACAAAACAACCTTCTACTTCTAGTTGTTGTAAGCCTGAAGCCCGAAGGTATATATACAAATGGGTTCAATTCTTCACTAGCTCCTCGTATAGATTTGCTAACCGTATGTCTGTTCCATTTTTAGCCCTGATTTTATATTCTTAAACCGAGTAAAAAAGGACAAGCAACATGGATTGGATGATGTTAAGTGGAAATGTGCCATCCTTAGCGCTAATATCGTTGGGGGTATTATGTGAAGACCAGTATTACCTCGACGACAACTGTCTTCGTAAGTTTACTTATACTTTCTTTCCCCTTTTTTCCCCGTAAAGTGCTAATACCTGGAAGTTTGTTTTACTTTTGCGCCTATAGGTCAGCCAGATTAGCTTTTATTGTTTCCTTACTATCTACAAATACTACCCGGCTTTTTCCCAGGAGAAAAGGTTCTAGGAACAAGCAAGAACTGGGAACGGGAAATGCGATTTCGCGAGTTTTAGAGTTTATATTCCAAGGAAAGAAACCAGAAATCCCTAACTCCAAACTTTTTACGATCACACATGTCTTGGAAAAGATACAAGAGATACAAGGTTGCCTTGGTTTCCACTACCACCGTTTTGGTTGTATAATCATGTACAACATTTGCTTTAGGGGTCTTTCCAGTGTTTGTGGACACTTTTTCTTTTGGCGCTGCAAAAAATACGTTTGTATTAACCTCGTTTGAGGCTCCCAAATCCAATTTTGCTTTTCTTCCCAAGCATCGGCGCAGGGGCAAAAGGGCTCTCGTACGCTGAGAACCTTTGGGAGACCTTTACTTGTAGGAGAACGCGAAAATCACACCTTGGCAACCTTCAAAGATCAGTCAGTTATCGCCTAACGCTTGCCGCTTCCAGTTGTTAGTCATAGTTATGGGCTCGAATGCCGCTTTAACTATGGATTGCTTGGAAAGTTCCAACTTCTTAGTGTTTCGTGACACTTTTATCGTTCTAGAATACCTCGAGGAGATTTTGGAGAAACTCGCCAATGAAGACAAATCCTCGAGAAGCTTCCGCAGGGCGTTTGCCTTCATGAATATCGCCAAAAAGGACCTCGTACCCATTCTCATGTGCGTTAAAGATGAACCAGCCATTTTCCACGCCACCGTCAAGTAAAACTAAAATTATTCTCAATTAAATCTACTTTAATTAATTATTTCGACTTTCTAATTCTAATTATGTACCTTAGTTCATTGATTTTTATTAACTGTTTGTTATTATAGGATATTCTTTACTCCAGCTTTCAGTTTTAGACTATTATTTACGACAAATTTTTAATTATAATAGGTAATGAGAATTATACTATTTTGAATTGGATATCTACTCTAGTGCATAGCTACCTGAGTTGAGTTTTTGAATAACAAGTTTTCCTTTGTAGAGTTTTGGTGGAATTAACTATCCCTGTGGAGTGCCTCGTACCAGTGGAAACCGTTTCGGTGACGTCATCAGGCCTCCATTTACTCCACGAACTCCAATACTTGCTCCATAATGCCAAAGAAGCGTTCCTGGACCCCCGAGCCACAAAAGCGCTCCTGGATGAAATCAGTCCTCTTGTGCAAAAAGTAAAAATTATTTAAAAAAAAAAAAAAACGAGTTAAAACATGAAGAAAGACTGATGAAACTTTTTTTTCTGTTTTCCTCTTGATTGGGCATTTTTAGGATCGATGGCAGCTATCAGATGAAGAGTGCGAGCGTGTACACAACATTTTAATGCTGCTAAGGAATATTTTACATACCTCAGACAAGCCTTTACCGTCACAGCCTAGTGCTACCAGTCAATCACAGCAAAATCGACTCTTATGGAACCTTTTTGCCCAGGGTTTGGATCGCTGCATCCTGCAAATGCTCCAGTCGCCCTATTCAGTGAGAATTCATAGAAAATTACTGCTTTTTTCCTTAAGAAAAAATCCTTTGTTGTTAAGTTCTCTACGCATTAAGCTTCAGTTTCCTCGTTTTTTCTCATTGATTTTTTTCCTGTGATTATTTTAGGATCGTTGGGCAGTGACGGTGGTGCAACTAATTGCGTTATTCTACAAAGACCAACACGTAGAGACGCTACAACGTTTGCTTTCCAGTTGGATGGATAACAACGAGTCAGACTCCTCTGAAGACAACGAGAGCAACACTTCACCTCCAGTAAAAAATTTTTTAGAAATTCGTAAATAAAATCAACTAATTTTTCTCTTTTTCTCTCTTTGAAAAGGCGCATGGATCCAGTCAGTCCACGCCTATGGTGACTTCACGTCCCACCTCAGACTCTTCTTCTTCAGACAGTGCTCAACAGGCGCAGCCAGCTGTAGTAGGATCCTCTCTTCCTGCTTCCATGCGTTCAGAGGAATTACTGGAGAAAGAATCCTTATCTCCTTCATCTGGCTTTGGGAGCGAGCCGTCCTATGAAATGGCATCACAAGCTAAATCGGGAGAAGAACGAACGAAAAGTCATGTCAGCAAAGCTAGAGCTCGTCCAGCAACTGAAATGACGTGCACGACGACTTCCAGCGAAGATACTCATACTCGACCCAAAAGGTTGTTTTAAATAAAAAAAATTTGCCTTTTTTTGTTGCTTTCTGCGCTTTGGTTTTGGCATGGAAACCCCTTTTTGCTGCTTTTTAGTTTGACCTTTACGCGAAAAAAAAACTTTTTAAAATTTTTTAGTACTTGAAAGGTTTTTAATACAATTTATTATTAATTGCAATTATATAGAACTGCCAAAGGGTGTCATGCCAAAGCTCAGGCGCTGAAACCGAGTATTCAGCACATTTCGACCGTCCCTGATAAAGACAAGAGGCGAAAGAAGTTGTACAAACGCTCTCGTACTTATAAGTAATGATTTCCCTTTCTGTAACGCTCAATTTGTGTTCCTTTCATGTTTCGGTAATTTAATTTGATTTCTTTATTGTCTTACCGAGAGTTTCAGTTATTGCAAATAGTTTTAATAGTTCATATAAAGTTAATAGTAATTAATAATAGCAAAATAAATTAACGGATGAATTTATTTTTTAATTTGGCGTGGTTTTATTTGTAGCCAACATAGCAAGATAACGACCAAGCTGACACACACGCCTACCGAAGAAGATATTGCAGAAATGCTGAGGGAATTTACAGTGGATTTGCTGTTGCAAGGCTATGATCAACTAGTGGGACAAATCCACGTCCAGTTACTGAAGGATCCAACGTTACCGATGGACAAGTCTCATTTCTTGTGGTTGATCACGTACTTTCTACGCTTTGCTTCTCAATTGGAGCTCGATCTCAAGCATATTGGGTACGAAACACTATTTGTAGTTTTCTGTACCTATTTGAACCCTTTTTAAAACTTATGTTCCCTTTTTGGCTGGAGTAGGCGTGTTTTGTCATTGGAATTGGTGTCGTATTTGTGCCTGGAAGGCTTATTAATGTCAGAGCAAGTGGAATTGACCTACCAACAAGGTTGCTCAGCAGAACTATTGAAGCCACACCTGCGCCGCCTCCATTTGGCGGTCACTGCATTGCGAGAAGTGTTCCAAGCCCTGGAAACGTACAGTAGATTAACGCTAAGCAACGAAGATCGTGAAGATCTCCAGAATTTACGACGTAAATGAGATATATTCACTTTTTTGAGTGTTGTAAAGCAGCTAAAACTTGGCGTTTTGTTTCGTTTTTTTTCTAGTGGGATTGGCGGATATGGTGGACTTGAGGCAGTTGTTTTTGCTACTGATTCGACATTACAACCCTGTGTTGCAGAATAGACGTTATCTGCGTGATGCCATCACTACGAATCACGTGCTTTTGGTGACTTTGGAACGTACAGCGCAGTTGCCGGCCTTTAAGGGCAAGTTTAACATCACCGAGCATCTCAGACAGTAAAAAAAAAAGAAACACTTTTTATTACATATTGATCTAAGAGTAGGAATTTTATTGTTTTCAAATAGGTTTTGCACGCCTTCAGTGGTGCGACAATATGGATTGGCCCTGGAAGACTTCCAGACTAATGGACCGTTCGTTAACGACTGTATTCTGACCGTTTTACATCACGTGGGAGGAGATTTAGGTCAAGCTGAGCTCTTGTGCCAACCTTTGGTGTTGCGAGCCTTTTCTGCCATCTGGGAAGACGAGTTTGAGCTTTGCGATGTACGAATTAGATTTTTTTTTTTTTTTTAATATATACAACAACTTCTGGTTTTGATTTTTAAAATAAATTTGGTTCGATTAGGATTGGGTGGATCTGATTGAGTACACCATGCAGCGATTTTTACGTTCTGTCGCAAGCAGTTCGTCTACGGCGTTGGCCACAGGACGAGGCAATGACGCAGATGATTGGAATCAAACGATGCCACTGTTTGGGACTAGCCACCCGACCTTGCCTAACATTCCGTTGAGGAAAGAAGCTGCGGAGGAAGACTCAGCAGAGCGTTTAGAGAAACTCAGAGGTATAAATATTGATTTCAGTTTTCTTTTGTATATTAATCAGTTCGTTTCTTGGTTTTCTTTGGGATTTTAGGGCAAGTTATTGAAGCCGGTTATGAGTGGGCGTTGCAATGGGTCCAGAAAGTACTGATGGAGACTTGTGCAGCCAGATTGTTAGCCCTAGAAGGCAGGGAGTGGACCCATCCCGTTGCTTCTTTGACGCAAAGTGAGTTCAGGGGTATTTTTCAGTGTTCATTGATTTATTTTGGATAAGATTTTGATTGAGAGAAGGTTAAGGAGGCAAATGTGTTAGCAAAAAGCTAACTTTGTACGATTTATTTCGTTTAGAATTGGGAATAGGCATGCCTTTGGTAGCATGGACAGAGGATCAAGCCGAAGTTTTGAGATTTGAGCCTTTTGCGTTGGTCTTGCATCATTTGGGGATCGTCCCGGCATTGGGAGGAGGCATTTACCCCAGAATTCCTTATCATTGGGACCCCAATACGCTCTACAGCTTGGCCAAAGCATTAGGACCTTTACCTGACGGTAAATCAACGCGAATTTGAAGAATTGAAGAGTCTTTTGGAGAGTTACTATGGATTATTTTTGTAGATTCGCTCCTATTTAGTGAAGCGTTAGTGGAGGAAATCACGTTGCCATCGTTACCTTTGTCTCCAGCCTCGGAGCTGCCCGATTCGCATTTGACACCTCCGTATGCTGGTCCAGGGCCTTCTACATCCATGTCTTTGTAAGACTTTTGATTAGATTTCTCTTAAAGAAGGAAAATTATTTTTATTTCTTTATTTCATTTTTTTTCTTGTTTTCGATTTATTAGGTTGCCCCATACCTGGTTACATTGGGTGGAAGCGTCGGGAAGCTTAGTGCGTTCAGCAGAAAGAGCTGTAAGTTCCAGCAGTGGTCCGTCTCAACGTGGGCCTAAACCAATGGATAGGTAACTTGAATTGTCAGAAAAAAATGGGGTTTTAATGACTTTTGATGATTCATTAGTGCGAGCACGACGAGTTCACTGGAAGTTCATAAAACGGAATCGTGTGACTCCAGTGATGGCGAAATGACTGACGAGGAAGTAGACGAAGAATTGTTTGCTCTATATGAAGGAGATGCCAAGTTCTAAGGACAGTTTTGAAGAATTTTATTGTAAAATAAGGAACCCAAGAAGTTTTATCCTTCTTTTTCGTTAGTAGAGTAGATTTCAGGATCAGTTGGGCTTTTGTAGGGACGCTTTTATATGTACATCAATGCTGTGAAGACGAAAAGTGGAGGAGAAAAATTAACTGAAGAATTACGAATCTTTTGACGTATAGAGAGAAAAATAATAGCTACATTATAAGTAATTGTATCCTTTTTGTATTTAAAAGTTGCAACACTCGTTATTTTGTCAAAGACTGTTTATAAGACTGGTTGTGAGCTTTTGTAACTTGTTTGTACTGCTTTGTTGTATTTATGGTCTTAAACTGAATTACATTCGTGAACTAAATCTGGTTTGTCGGTTTAATTTCGTTGTTTTACTTTGAAAAGGTTTTTAGTTGTTTGAATTTGGCGCCCTCCATTGACTGTGCCCCGCCCCTTCCTATTATGTTGGAACCGTCGAAGGAGCCTCGTCGCCGTTCGGTCAGAATCGCAGTACTCTTTCTAATTCTAATAGTTGTACTTAGGTGGGGATCACAATTTTTGGGATTGGTGTGTTTGGAGCTGGTTGTAATTGTATTCTAGAAAACAGCATCACGATTGATTAATTTTTCTCAAAATTTGTATGGCAGCTTCCAGCAATACTGTATCCGTGTGCGGACTATTCGATTCGCAAAATTCCACTGTCTACGTAAGTAGCCCTATCCAAGGTCAAGGAAGCTCTTCGCCAAAACTATCGTTACGTTGGAGATAAAGTAAAGACTAATCCATTGAAGTAGCAATGTTAACAATTTACTAAATCGTTACAATATATACTTACTATGTAATGTATTAGAAACTCGGTTACAAGTTACAAAGTCGGTTACATAATTATTACCTTGGCTACACCCGAACTTGTAAATTTTGTAACTCATTATAACCTTTGTAAAGATGCTTTCAGATTGGTGTACCTTATAGCACATTATAGGTCAGGGTTACAATTTGTTTTACAACTTCCGTGGACCTGGAAACGGAGTTACAAGCCCTGTAGCATCCCTTACCAAACAATTGGGCAATGCTGTAGAGAGGCTTTGGTTAGAACCGAGCGAATGGTGAAAACTGAAATACAGAGTTTGTGAAGAAGCAGGATATTCTTGAATATCGGTGTTAATCACCTTCACCTTTGGGAAAAACCTTCACCAGGAGTGCTGGTCAAAGACTTCACTGAGTAAACACCAATAAGAAAATTCCTCGTTACCAAGTTCCTCATCGAACGATGGCAGAATTTCTTTCCGCCTACTACCTTAGTACCCAAACCGACCAAGACATTTTTCAACAGAATCTGCTTGACCTGTTTCGGCTAAAGGCCAGCTTCGATGAGGTTGCGAATTTCCTGCTAGAAATCGGAAAGCAGAGGTTGTTAACAGACGCTTTCCGTGTCATTCAGTTTCCTTCAGACTGTCTTATCCGCTTTGTGGAAAGTTATTTCACTCAACATTGTGCCACTGGTACCTGCTCCGAATTTGAACCTGCTCTGCTGAATAAGCTGCTGATGCGAGTATTCCGAATACCGCCGAGGGAGCACGAGAAGACGGACACAAAGACGAAGACCAGCACGTCTTCCAGACGTCACTGTTAGCGCAGCTGAGCCTAGCCCAACTCTGCTTGAACTGGTCGAAGAGTTCGGCCAGGTAAAAACTGGAAACAAAAACGCGCTCCGTTCACTACCAAAGGATAGCCACGTTTCACTTGTGCTTAAAGAAGTTGTATTAGAGGCACTACGATTCTCACTACTGACGCAGACGGTGCTGAAATGCGGTGTTGCTCTTAATAGCTTGGAATATTCACATGCCTGCTATTCAAATACTGACGAAATTAACGACCAAATGCGAGAAGAATCAGCTCCAGTCTTCAGGCGCTATAAGTTCGATTCCTGTCCTGAACACTTGAGCTTTGGAAGAGACGTTTCAGGTATGTTAAATTAATTATCTGAAATTGTACATGAATCTGAAATTGTACATGGATCTGAATATTTAGCTAGTTTTCTACTGGCCGTGACTGAAACCATGCAAGAGGTTCCTAAAGCTTGTCGTCTCAAGAGTTTCACATTCTTGGGTAGGATTAGTAACGTATTAGTACCTTCAAGGTCTGTTAAGTACGACGGAGCGCTCTAGATACAGTAGAACCCACTTATACCGATATCGGATATAACGATAACCCGCCTATACCGATACAAAACTTACGGTTCCGTTTTAGTCCCATTTAATCCAATGAGAACGATGTTCGGTTTTACCGATATCGCTTATAACGAAAATTCGTCTTAACCGATACAATTATGAAGCCCTGTGGGGTATTTTGCAATGGTTAATGATTCAGGATATACCGATGACCTGGACCTAATTCCTGAAAGTCCAGCTGTATAACAGGTAAACTTTGTGAAAACCTGTATAACAGGTTTTCAGAACTTTGACGTAATCAGCTTTCACAACCTCTCACCTTTGACCCTTCTCGATGGCAATGGTCAGTACAGCGCTGACAAGTGACAACTGTGAAGTAACGATGGAGCAAAAGAGGAAAACATTAACAATCGCCCAAGGCGTGGAAGTTTTAGCTTTACTGCAAAACAATCAAACGCAAGATTCAGTCGCGAAGCAGTTCGGTGTGGCACAATCGGTTATTTCACTATTTTAGTAAGACTAATGTTCATGACGTTATTTAATAGCAAAATACAAATAAAAGTATATCAGTACGCTTATTTATCTTAATTCGTGTCTCTTGTCCCTATGTATATAGTTCTGATATACCGATAGTCCGTTTATACCGATATCGCCTGTCCGGTCCCGAGCTCATCGTTATAAGCGGGTTCCACTGTATTTGATTGCAGACGTTGTTGTGATGTAGTGTGGACGTCTCTTAAGATGATGCAGCAGTATACTACAACTTAACCTTTTAATTTGTATTGCAGGAGAGGAAGGAGATAAAACACAATTAGCGGAAGTATTGGCTGAGAAGTGGCTGTCTCACTTGCGACACCTGGGCATTTTTATGAAGTATAAGGGCACTGCTGGCCACGTAATCAGAACTACTAACTAAAGAGGTTTTTCTAGGGACTGGGTTTCGGGTGATCCGTTAAACCCAATATTAAAGCGACTTGCGGATTCTCGATGCAGTCTCACTTCGCTGCACCTCACCTGCACCTCATCGTTTTCCCGAATATATGCAGGAAAAGCAGACCCGTTCCTCGAAGACGTGATGATGCTCGCGTGTAAACTAGAAACGCTAAAGCTTGAGGAATGGAGTGCCACTTCGACGTGAGTGAGAAAATTTTTACAGCTGCACTTCACCAAAACCTTTCTCATCCTCGCGTCATCACCATTTTCATTAATAATTCATCACAATTCACCCTTATTCATAGTAAGCAATCCCTTTCTACTCGTATGACAAGATATTAGAACCAGCAAGTACGGGGTAAAGGGAAAATGCACTCACAGAAGTCTTCATCTTGTGAACGTTTCACTGAGGCTTGGTGTCTCCTAGTAAAAGCTTATAAGAAAGAGCTCTCCTTGCTTGGAGAAATGTGGCACTAAGCCTGGAGGAATTGACCATCGATGACTGCACGTTATAATCAGAAGCGTGGTAGGAAGTTCCAGTATCAACCATCAAAACTGGGTTTAAAAAGACAACAATCGATTTTAATATATAAATATTTGATATAAATACCTGGCAGCTTACCCTGTTTTATGGTTATAAGCTAGTAGCTTAGTAGGATTTGAAAGTCATTTTTTCGGGCCAAAAGGGGCTTAGTGCAAAGTAGTAGCTTAGTAAAAAAAACACGAAATTTTTATTAAAAAATTTCATCTTCGTCTTCACTAGCAAAATTTTCTTCGTCTAAGAAAATTTCAATTAGTTGCAACTAATTGATATTTTATTGAACCGAAGCGGCGAATGCGAAGTTGCTCAGGCAGCAGTTTGCATTGAGAATAAGACAAAATATTTGGCCAAACTTTAAGGTAGGTTGAAATATTTGCAGATGGCTTAAGAAGTTCAACTTTGTGTGGGTCGTCGTTTTTCGTGAAGCGTCTGTTGCACTTTGACCGAACGCGAATTTCTTCCACAGACGCGGAGATTTGGGTCTCTGTGTCGGTAACATACCCTGATTTATGGTTGTAAGCTAAGTAGCTTAGTAGAATTTAAATGTATTTTTTTGGGAAAAAAGGCGTTTAGTAAAAAAAAAAAATTCTTCAAAATTTGCATCCGTATATCCAATGTGTTCAAGAGAATAATTAGTCTTATGTTGAGAGATTAAATTCACAAAACTATCCATCTTATTTTGAGAGTTTTAGGTAGCTTATAGAGTGGTAGCTTAGTAAAGATAGCATACAAACTTTTGGTTTCAAAAAAGTTTACTAAGCTAGTAGCTAAGTAAGTAAAGAGTAGTAGCTTATTACCATAAAACAGGGTATTTAGGGTTTTTTTTATTATTTTATTTTTTTATTTATTATTCAGGGTATTTAGGTTTTATTCATGTAAAGTCTTTGAGGAAAAGTTCACTCCTATTTAAGTGCAGCCGGTGACGTTTGAGAAGAAAAGTATTCTTTTATTAATTCCTCTGTAATCTGAGATATTTTTACTATACATTTTGACCACTTTTGATTGCAGTTTTCATCCACAGCGAAAAACAAAGGGAAAGTTAGAAACTAATCTACATGGAACTTACGGGACTTTCTTCAGGTTTTGCCCGATAATGGCTGTCCCTTAGGTTCCTGTGGACTTCGCTAGATGTCGTTGGTGAATTTGGAAACAAGTCTATACTGTCGAAAAAAAACGGGTATATGGAAACCTCAGTGGTCTAATCTTTACCCGTGGGATTAATTAAAACTTGCTCACTTCGAACCTGTTCTAATCCAAACCGAAACTAAGAAAATTAGAATGCTTCTGAGCAGGGTTGACAGCGGTAATTTTTTTTCTTATCGCTATCCGGTTACGGCAAAAGAGATTTTCGATTACCATACCGCGGTAAGTATTTACCGACATACTTTTAGTTTGATGCGGTAGCGGTAAAAAAAATGTAAAAAAAAAATCTGCTTGGGCTTTGTTTGGGTTCGATGCTTGAATTTGGGCTTCAGAGCATGGAATGTTTCAAGGGGTTCGAAACTTGACTGTAACCTCGTACACCCTGCAAAGTCGGTTACAATTTTATCTCTTTGTAACACGTGTAACTTCATTTGTGACTGAATAACTTAACAATTACATAGATTGTAGCTTTGAACCATTACAATAACCGTTGTAACTTTAGTTTTAGCTTTGCAACCGTACTTTGTAGTTTTGTTACCGTTGTTTGTAGCTTTATTACCGTACTTTCTAGTTTTGTAACCATGAGATGGGACATCGAGACCTTGTCTTGGTCTCGAGGGTATGAAGGACCTTGTCTTGGTCTCGAGACCGGTCTCGAGGGTATGAAGGTCTCGGTCTTGGTCTTGTCTCGAAGAAAAAATAGTTTGTTGGTCTCGGTCTTGGTCTCGAAAATCTTATCATGGTCTTGGTCTTGGTCTCGATGCCTTGGTCTTGATTTCAAAGAATATGGTGAGAATTAATGTAAGCGGAACTGTTCGCACTTTCGAGTTTACTTAGTTCCGTTTTGTATGGAACGTTCACCGGCGTAGGCTGGTTAAGAGACTTTAGCGGTTCCCGTCTAGCCGCGAAGCCCGGGAATTCCGGGTAGGCCTTTCTCTTCCCTTCACCCTGCATTACCTTTCTGTAATCCCTCGGACCCCCTCGTACCATTACCCTTTCCTTAATCCCTGGCAATCCGGCTTTCTCGGATCCGGGTATTTAAGGGCGCGTCGAAGGACATGGGATCACCAGTCGTCTTCGGTCGCTCCTGGCTGCCTTCTCCTCTTGTCTTCCCTCCCTACCCTTTCCCATTTTTCCTTCGGACTCAAGGTGGAAGCGGCTCTGTCTCGGGACTTCACGTCCCTAGGGACCTGAGTGGAGCTCCCACCTTCGAGACCCTAATTCTTATGCAATTCATCGGCGCAGCGGCTCAGGGAATCGGCTAAATGCCCTATAGTGACTCCTTAACTTTCTAATCCAAGGTCGTTGTGAAAGTGGAAGACGTTGGTGTTTCTCATAATTCTAGGAAAACACTCGTTAATCTTATAATATCCTTAAACTACCCTTATTTCACTTACTGCGTATACAGCCCAATGTATCGAAGAAGTTCAGTCTTAGTCCAACATCAAGCGAAAATGGAAGTCAGAACCGTCCCAACAAAAATACCTTCGGTCATCGAGTTCGGCTATAAAGATTTTTTTTATTGTGATTCGGCAAGGCAGAAATGGGTTGCTACGTGTAAATTTTGTTCACCTCGTAAAGACCTTCGTGAGGCCTCTGGAACGACTTCTACATATATTAGGTATGTTATATGTAAGTTTTATTTATGTATATTGTATATATAAGTATGTATATAAGTTATATTTAAGTACGTTATATGTAGGTTTTTTATGTCACTATATAAGTTTTTTTTCTAAACTATTTATAATGTCTTAGCTATAAACTGTTATTTAACTATTTATATAGACACTTACAAAGGAAACATCCTACGGAGTACGAACAGTACCTGGCCCTCAACAGGAATCCCGAAACAGGCAAGAATCAACGCACTTTAACCGGAATGGGGGTCTGCACCGTTAAATACGGCCCGAATCATCCCGATCAACAAAGAAAAGTTCTTGCACTTGTAAAGGATGCTATCATCGGCTGTGGTTTGCCAATATCCATCGTGGAACGCCCCGAGTTTCTAGCGTTTTTGGAACAGTGGGACAACAGAGTGTCAGTTCCTTCAGGACACAGCATTACCAGAACCATCCTTCCGAAAATCTCCGCAGAGAAAACCAGAAAGACAATTGAAGCATTAAAACAAGCGAAAGCAGTAGCTCTAACCATGGACATTTGGACCGATAGGCGATTGCACGCGTTTCTCGGCGTAACAGCGCACACTTTTCACGAGGCTTCCCACGGTTCATACCTTATCGCCTTCAAAGTCTTTAAAGGATCACACACGGGCGACCTCATAGCTGACGCTTTTGAGAGCGTGCTGACAGATAATGGCCTTGAAAACAAAATCAGCTATGTAGTCACAGACAATGCAACAAACATGAAAAAGGCTCTGTTCCTACTCAACGAACGGAAGCTTGTGGAACCCGATAGCGAAGAGGGCATCCTTTCATCAAAAGACACTTTAGTGGACGAAGACTTGTGGCAAGATTTAGATGAAGTCGACCAAAATCGCATTGCAAGCGTTATTGAGGCAAGATCCATCGAGAAGATTCCGTGCTTTGCCCATACATTGCAACTGGTCGTCCGCGATGGCCTGGAAGTCATGGGCAGCACTCCTGTTGTCAACAAAGCCTGTCAATTATCTAATATTTTGCACCGCAGTTCGTCCGTCAAAAGCTCTTTTGAAAGCATCATGGGTCAAGGAAAACTTATACCTGTTGCAAACTCAACGCGTTGGAATAGCCTGTTTAAGCAGTTGCGTGCCGTCAGCTCTCTTGATAACAGGAAGTATCTACAAATCACTACGGAAAACCATCTCAGCCACTTGGCATTCACTCCACGTGAATGGGAAGTCTTACAAGAGTTGGTTAGGATCCTTGAGCCATTCAACGAAGTGACAGATCTAGTCCAGGGCGAGAGTTATAGCACGATTAGCTGTGTTGTGCCATCCATTTTGGCTTTGCTGAAGAAACTGACCACCTATGGGTATGATCGTCCTAAATACCATAGCTCTTTGACGAAGGCGTTGCTTGAGTCGCTTAAAAGTCGATTTGGTGGTTTATTAAACTGCCTCCAAGTTCCTGGTAATTACAACGGCGACAACTTCGGAAATTTTATTTTCCCAATGGCAACGGTCCTAGACCCAACCTATGGCTTTTTATGGCTCGACGAACATCCAGGCAGTGAGGACCAAAAAACTGCTTTAAAATCCCGCTTAATAAACTTGATCTGCGAGCGAGGCCAAACAGTTTTACTGTCCGAAACTCGGGAAGTATCAATACTAAGTGACGAGGTCCTCCTGTCTTCTCATTCAGACACTGAATCTACCACCAGAAAGCGGAAAGCAGAATCTTCGTTGTTTTCGTTTTACGCTAAGAAAAAGAGTACAATCCTGTCGTCTGCAAAAGCCGAAGACAAACCATTAAAAGCGCAAATCTACGAGTATTTGTGCAAAGTGGAGACTTACGATGATTTAGCCTCCGCCATAAAAGAAAACCAGAGTTTACTGCCTCTATTTGAGAGAATCTTTTCCGTTCCTGCTACCTCTGCTCCAGTCGAAAGAGTTTTCAGCAAAAGTGGAATATTAATGAGACCACATAGGGCTCAAATGTCTGACGACACACTAACAATGTTGATGCTTGCCTCTGTTAATAAGTAGATTCTTGATCTAACTTTTTATGTTTATTTTAATTTATATTTAAATTACTTGATTTTGTATACTGTTACATTTATATTGAAACGAAGCAAACATTTGTGAATTATTGTGTAAATAAATAATTAGTTTCTTATGGAATTATCTTCTTTTATAACAAATGCCCAGGTCTTGGTCTCGAGACCGGTCTTGGGTCTCGG
>JAGJRO010000465.1:0-29710 GCA_022832285.1 Lepidurus apus apus | reverse complement strand
GGGAAGGCAGATTACTCTACGAGCAAAAGCTTTAGACCCATTGCATTACTATCCCACATTGGAAAAATACTAGAGAAAGCCATGGCTGTTAAAATCAAGTTACACTTAGAGTCTAAAAATTTGCTTTCGGGTAACCAATGGGGGTTTAGACCTCATAGATCCACTACAAATGCGCTTCTGTCGTTTTCCGACTCGGTTCTGGATGGTTTCGACAAGCGGAAAATCACCTCAGCATTATTACTAGACATTGAAGATGCATTTAATAACGTCGTCCATAAAAAACTAATAGTGAAAACTAAAAAAAAAAGATCTCACCTATAATAACCGATTGGTTAAACAGTTTCCTTGAAAACAGAACTGGATACCTATTCCACGGTTCAGCAGCTAGTGAGAAATTTGCCATCAAGAAGGGAGTCCCGCAAGGGTCACCGCTCTCACCAGTACTCTTCCTAGTGTATATAGACGATGTACTCAACCTTGTGAAATCGAAACGTATTATAACTCTGGCATTTGCAGACGATTTGATCCTAATTGTGTCCGGTTCGTCAGGCCATGTTAATGTGAAGTTATTAAAAAATGCGATTGAAGCAATGCAAAAATGGGGCAAACATCTAAGTCTCCATCTTTCGATAAATAAAACCGAGCTCATCCACTTTACAAGAAAGAGGGTTACCGTTACGACACCACTCTAGTGGGGTGACAACTTGATTGAACCCAAACAAGGAGTCAGATACTTGGGACTACGGTACGATAATAAGCTAAGCTGGACCAAACAGGCTTCCTACCTGGCAGCGGAAGGAAATTTCGTACTAAGCAGACTTCGGAAGCTGGTAAAATTCGTTCCTTCAATCCAGACAAATCAGCTAAGAACACTGGTAGTAAGCTTGCTGTACTCAAAGATTCTTTATGGACTCCCTGCCTTCTGCAATGTCGATTTGTCCAAACTATCAGCTGTGCGAGCGCTCCACAGACAGGCCCTTCTACTAATAACCGGCGCCCTCAAAACTTCCCCTACAGCTTCCTTGGAAGTAGAAGCGGGCATACCCCCCCCTTGATTTAATGGCCTTAGAACGAGTTTTAAAATTTAACATAAACTACCCCTCAGAAATTAAAGCTACAGAACCGGAGCACAAGCGATACATGTCGTGCTCCTACAGAATCCGAGCATTAAAAATCAATAATTTCACCGACGGAAACATTTGCACACCAGAGTTAATATAGAAATTAATAATGAAAAATGGCAAGAGAGATGGTCCACCTCCTTTTCCCCTCTCCGAGATTTAGGCGTAATCCCCTCAAAAATGCCCATCTGCAAATTGAAAATAGACAAAAAAACTGTTTCGACGTTAATTAGACTACGAACTACACACTTCCCGACTAAAACGTATCTTTTCCGTATAAAGAAGACAAGTGACACGACATGTACCTGTAACAACTACTCAAACCAAGATTTACCACACATTATATTCAAATGCAGACGTCTGAATAGACACAGAGCAATTCTCTTACGACAATTGTCCCATCTAAATCTGCACTTTAGCCCTCAAGTTGTCCTTACTGAGCCAAAAGCCTTCATACCTCTCAGGACGTTTATCGACTCAGCCATGAAAGAATTACAAGCGACCTAATANTCAAGTTGTCCTTACTGAGCCAAAAGCCTTCATACCTCTCAGGACGTTTATCGACTCAGCCATGAAAGAATTACAAGCGACCTAATACTAGACGGTGTGATCATTCCCTGCCCAAAATATCAATCAAGTACATTTAATCGTAATGAGAGTATGGGTGTATGTATGTGTATGTGTGTTTTTGAATGAGTACTGTAAAGAGTTAAACACGGTTTAACCAAAAATGGTAATAGACGTGGGAGGCAACGAGCCTAGCTCACGCCTGATTCCCCATTTAAAAAAAAAAAAAAAAAAAAAGTAATCGGTTGTGAGGGAAACATCGCCGTTTCTGTCCATGAACCGAATGGGCATTTTATCTAACGTTAGATTTTTGAATTTTTGGCATGAACCATGAATGCTATTTATGAAATACCCTTCGGCACAACACTTTTTGATGCAGGTCTTATTTGCACAAGGATTGCAGACTTTAGCCATGAGTTGGTAGTTTTAGTTCTTGTTCTTGATCTGTGAAGTTGATTTCGTTTTCTAACTCATCGATGCAGTATTCGTCAAAATTAAACTGATCTTTCATTATCACGGGTGAGTCCATAATTAACAAGGTTGATTCGAGGAATACTGCCTGTCCGTTTGAACTATTCGAATTCGCGTATCCCACAATCGTCACTAGTTCGCTTCCATTGCATTGAATGTCCTTGTTGAAAAATTCTTCGACGTAGGTAGAATTTAGTAAATAGTAGGTAACAGTCGAACTGACCACATAAGGAATATGTAGAGAGGTGTTGCGATTCCTGGCTTGAGCAGACGGCAGCGTGCAATTGCCATTGGAATGCAAAACTTGGCCAGCTGGACAACATTTTGGATTGATACTTTGAGTTCTAAGCAAGCAATTACTACAGTTCTTTGGTTATTGCTGTCAAAATCAAAGCAAAAGTTCTGCGTACTGAGGGAGATATTTCGTGAATAACCAGTTGTCCCTCTGCTAGCGTAAAGTTGTCCCTGTTAATCTAAAAAAAATTCCTTTCAGTATGTTCTGGGCAATTGTTGCCGTAAATGATATCAATGTTTTCCGTATCGGAAATGGTGAAACTGCTTAATATCTTTTCGTTAATAATAGCTCGCTCGTCATCTTGATGTCCATCTGCGACGGATTTATTGAGTTCGCATAAAGAATCATCAGTACCGAACGTGGAACCCATAGGACAACACTTGCGGTAACAATGTGTCATATTGCATTGTGTTGGTATTGTATGTTGAGTGTTTTCAGGTTGGTATCCACAGATTAATGCTCGCGGTTTTGCCTAAAAGATTATAATTTCATTTAAAGTGAACTGTGGTGTAGGATTGTAGTTGTACCCTCTCGTGTAAGGTGTAAGTCACTTTGAAAGGTCGTGTCTATACAATACTCGGAAATAGGGATTGGATTTTCTCCGTTTTGGACAAGTAGGTAGAAATGCCCCATGTCGTCGATACCAATTTGGTCATATTCTATTTGAATAAGCTTCGCTTCTCAAGTAAGGTTTAATGACGATAATCTGTTAGGCTGCTCGTTTGGGGCAGTTCAGCGTAGATGACCTACAGTTTGAATTGACATTTCGCCACCGTCTAGAATCTGTAAGAATGTGCTTTTATACTCCCGCTTATTCTTGAATACCCCACCTATATTCTCCCGCCCCCACTAGATGTCGCCCACCATATGCATGAATCCATGCATGGACCTGATTAGTCCTCTATTTACCCAATACTGTTAATCTCTTTTTATGTACGAACCACCCACGCTTATGAATTGCTTGCTGGCTAATTGTTTTCCTCGCTTATGGCATTCTATCAATCGGGGCAGTCTATTTTTACCTCTCGTTGAGGAGGGTCTTTCCGTAGCTTTTGGTGATTGATCTTTATACTGAGTGAATTATTACCTTTAGTATTATTAGTGTTTGTGCAAATACAACAGTTAAACGCCTAGAGTCTATGTCCTTTTCGGACTCAAACTTTATTCCGCGGTCACCTTAGTCTGAACTCTATGTCCTTTAAGGACTTAAACTTTATTCCTCAGTCCACTCGTGCAGAGTCTATAAGTCCCGCGTTCGGACTCTTAAGTTTGTTCTTCGGTTACCTTCCATCAAACACGAAGTCCTTTTCGGACTTTTTCATTTACTCTCGAACCAATAACCACAGCCTCTCCTTCTGCCAAAAAGAACCTACAACATCTGTAGGAACACTTTCTTACAAATCTTCTTCAAATTCTCCCCTTTCTTTATCTTCGACAGCGATTTCTTTTTACGTTTACGTTTAGCGCTGCCACTGAACCATCGTTTTGTGAAATAGACTACAGTGGAAACCACTTAACACGGAATCTAAGGGACCGAAATACGGTTTCGTGTTAAAAGGATTTCGTGCTAACAGATATTTGCAAAAAAAACTGGTTAACAAAGAAACTGTCGTGATAACTGAGGTAGTATTCAAGTTTATATTCGTACATTGACAGTATATATTTTAAAGCACAAATAATAAATTTCAAAGCATTTTAACAGACTCCAGATAAAAACTAAATGTTTTGACTGCTCACATACTGTTACGGCGAGGAAGACAAAAGTTTTAACTTAAGTCAGGGATATCTCATTATTTGTTATTTTTGGGGGTATTCAAAGCTAGCTGTACACTCCCGTATCCCCTAATCGAAACCCGATACCAAGCTTTGGTTTTGTCCCCAATAAAAAGAAAAAGAAAAATCAAACTATCGGTAGTTTATTTGTCTGTTCACATTCGTTCCATCAATTGCTGCATTTTCTTCTCCTATGATGTCAAATTGTATAAAAGCTTTCCCTTGGGATCTGCAAAGACACACAAATCTCCGAACACTATAGCCACTCGGTCATTTTTGTAATAGCTAGGCAAATATAGACGATATATGGAAGTTTCTGAAAATTAAAGCTATATTCAACGTTATATCAGTTATTATTACGTTATATTCAACGGTTTATCGTTATATCAGATATCGTTAGAGGAATGCCGAAGACGATAATGTGTCGCTGAGCGATATAGTTCGTCTTAAAAACTTAATAATAACAGATATCGTTATAAGTGGGTTCCACTGTACTGAACTTCAAACTAAGATCATTTTTTCCGTCCAGTGTCTTATTAATGAAATGCGTGACTCGCTCGAAGAAATGGGACCAAAGATTCTCCCTGTTACTAAACTTCTTCAAATTCTTGATCTCGAGGCCTGTTCGGAATTTGTTAACCTGTTTCCCCGTGGCTTATTTAACGCCGACGATTTACGTGCAGAAATGGAGCTATTCAAAGCGGACTGCCATTTGAAATGAAATGATTTGCCATTTGGCAATGATATTTCACTAGATGTGTATCCCAAATTGCTTGATAATGCCAGAAAAATTAAGCTAGACCTGACCTTAGTTTGGAAAGCTTATCAAGTCGCCCGAACAATTCCCATTACCACAGCTATTGGGGAACGCGGGTTTAGCAAGCTTAAACTCATCAAGACCTCCCTTCGCTCAGTCACGAGTGACAAAAGACTAGAAAATCTCCTTTTACTGGCGTCTGAGAAAGACACAGCGGATGAAACTGATCTATGCGACGTGTTCGAGCGATGGAAAGCAAAGAAAAACAGGAAAATTTGTTTGTAACTGGAATGTGAAGAACGAGGGCTATCCAATTAAACTCGTAACGTTAAAGCAATGTCCTACTTTAATAACTGTTTCAATATTATAACAGTCGGTAAAAAAAATTATCATAGTACAGTCAGTAAAATCGTCAACTACGGTCGGTAAAATTAAGGGCTCCACCCCCCAAAACCCCTCGCGACGCCCCTGATTAGGTGTGCTACCAGAAGAACACCTGTCAAATACAGTGAAAACCGCTTAACACTAAACCTCTTAACCCGAAAAATAGGTTAAAACAAAATGGTACTCCGGTCCAGACAAAACACTATGTAATTCCATACATTTGTTTCACTTAACACGAAAAAAAATTGGCTTAACACGAAAAAATTTCGCGCCTCGGAAGAACGACAAAATATTTTTTGTCAAGAAAAACAACGACAAAAAAAGAAAGCAGCCAAGCAGCAACGCAAAGCTCAGACTAAGAACCAAGCCAATTAAATACAAGGGTTAAAAGGGATTTGCTAGAAGAAATTTTAATCTTTATTTCTTACAAAACGTGAAATTACGCTAATTCGATAAAGACCTTCAAGCACATCACTTCCCCTTCATGGGATCCAACGTTAACACGCAGAGAATACTCCCCTCGCTCTAAAAAAGCTGGCAAGGGATCTTTAGGAACTGGAAATTCTCCCTTCTGGACCGCATAATCACCCTATAAGTCCATTTGTAAGATTATTAATCGCCTTTAATGGGGGCATGTATGGTTCGAATTAGCTGGAATTACCTTCTGGACGGGACAGTGGCATGGAATACCGGCTTGGAGGAAGAAATCTGGGCATGGCTCCTGAGGTGGGTACGGAATGATACTGCACAAATCGTCGTAATTACAAGATCCGAGGTTTTCCACACAAGGAACATCTACCCATAGAAAAGACAGTTTCTTCTTCAACTGTACCACAGTCTGAAATGGGAAGGTTTAGTTTTTGCAAGGTATAGCTTTTTTGGTTTGGTAAAATGTAAAGCGTTTAAAGGAAAACTTGCTTTTATTGGAGCCACCAGGTCGCGGGCCAAATTGGCAGCTAATGAGACGGTAATTACGCCCGGTAGAGTAATTGAATCTGGTAATTCCAACTTCGTCAGGCTTAGTGAAGCATTGGGCCCACTGCATGATGACCAAGAAAATGCTTTTACACGCAATTCCTGCAAAAAAGGAAGCAAAAATATTGTACTCGAGCTCTTATTACGGAAATTGCGGACGCATTGTTGGGTACTTTATTACGTTACCAAGCTCGCAAAACCGACCCAAGAAATAAAAATATGCTACAAACAGGAACTTTTGTGCATGCTTTATTTCGTTCATGCTTCTGTGAAACAGAATTGAATTTCTGCTATTTTTTTTTATTTTTTCTACCTGGGAAACTTGAAGAAGGTTGACGTCGAAAGCTTGCACAGTTTGAGGAACTTTGTTGCTGGATCGCGGGCGGAGAGCTCCCACGTTCGTGATTAGGTATACCCAGCTAGCAAACAAACACATAAATCTGACATTCTTCAGCATTTTCACTAGTCTCCGTAGGTGATTCTCTCTCACAGCCTTAACGCAACAGAACTATCTAAGAAGTTTTCAAGTGCCTATATTCCCCAAAAAAGAACGTGGCACAGTGAACTGAAGTGAAACTGAAATGAAACTCGGTCAAGTAACAAGATACGCTACCTTCAGTTTTCCTATGAAACAGGTTTGCTATCTCCTAGAACAATATGCTGGCTTGAAAACGGGCCTATCTAGTTCGACAGGCTGGCTGCGAGCCACCAAGAGGGTTGTCAGTTGAACTGGGACCTTTAATTCGGAATAACACCTACATCGGTCAGATGATAAGTGAAGAATAGGGGGAGCTTTTTACTCCCATAATAAACTATTTTTTCGGCACATTTTTCTTCACCAAGAGAAGAAACAGCAGGGTCCGGTAAGTTTTTTTTTACTTCCGAACTCAGCTTCCTGTAATAATTTACACCGCAGCCGAGTTCTCATGTTTTTCTTTATAGAGAATTTTCTGAAGAAGTCGTCGGCAAAGAAGCCGGCGACGTTGATTTCACTTTTTGGCGATTACTGTTTGTTTTTCCTAGCCAGGGAATAAATCAGGTCAACTCTAGTTAACTTAACTCTCCCGTTATTTCGATACCAAGGTTACTTACGAGGGTAAGAAGGAAATAATCTATTAAACATATTTGTTTACTACAGATAAAGATAGAAATGCAGTAAATATTTTCATTTAATTTTTAGCTCAACAGTAAATATTGTTGACTTCTTTCGGATAAAAATTAAGTTAGTTTCAGAAATAGTGGCTTGATATGAATTATGAAGAAGTTTAACCTTCTTCATATCACGTTTTCAAAACATGAGCAATGTTGCTCGTGTTTGGTTTCTTAAAATGAGTAGAAATTGCGTGAAAATGAAGTGAAGTCCTTCAGTTTCTCGATCGGAATCCAAGGCCGAACTCGGAACTTAATTTTCGAACTTCAATATCCGACAAATATGAGTTCTGAATGAACTTATGTATATTTTTGTTTCGTTCAGATTGCTCCGCATAGTAACAAAGATGGAGAACGCAGGGACAAAGCCTACGGGGCTTCCGTGTTCCCCACCATTTCTGATGCGCGACGGAATTAGATACAGTGCTACACAAGCACGACAAAATTCATCTGACATGCCAAACCCGGTTACCAGACTGTACAGTAACGAACTTATTTATCGTTCTTATGGAGTTTCGAAATTGACCAATCACAGCGCTTATCCCCTGTTTGGATGGGGATAAGCGTTTAATTGACTGACCTGCTCCTTTATTTAACTGGGGACTAGGAGGGACTTGTTGAGAACCCTACCTGAGCGTAGAAGTAGGCAAGCAATGTAAAAACCCATCCAAACAGGGGATAAGCGCTGTGATTGGTCAATTTTGAAACTCCATAAGAACGATAAATAAGTTCGTTACTGTACATTTAAACTTGTGACTTTTGAGTGACTTTTTTACATTGTATGAAGTGAAAGCGCATTCAAAGGCTCGAAAGTTGAAACTTTCAACTTTCTTATTTGTGGGAATAAAAAAAATCGGCCTCGACACATTAAGCGCAATTTTCCGAAATAAACTATAGTGAAGAAAAAAATGAAATCAGACATACGGTTTTCGCGCAATCGCCTGAAAATATTAAAAAAAAATTGGCATCCGAAACGTACTGCCGCTTATGGAAAATACACTAGTGTCATCTGTTATTGGAAAAAATCCCTAAAGTTGCTTGACCGGGGCCTTAACGTAACAGCGAAAAAAGTACCACCCGTTTTTGCGAAAAAAAGGTAGCGAAACCATACTTTGTTGAATATCTCGATTAATTCTTACTCGTTTCACATGTAACTGTTTTCAATGCTGCCTAGTGGTATGTGGCATGGCCGTGATTTTTTACAGCCTTTATAAACCGTTTGTTAAAGAGTTATGATTTTTGTTACTTTCGTGTCGCGTTACAATTGACCCTACCCTCTATAGGTAAACGTTGTGAGTCTAAGAAATCTAAGAAAACATTAAGTCGGAAATCTAGGAAGAACGTCAAATGAGTCATGCCAGTCTCCTGTGAGTCAACTGTAAGAAACATTGCAGGTAGTCTGGTCAAGAGGTCAAGTCCTAAGTGAGTCCCTCCGGATCCATAGTCATCCGGAACATAGCCGGCCCTGTTTACGTACGTAAACATCTAGTCGTCGGGCTCAGCTACCTCCAAAAAGCAAAGCTTGGCCGCCGGTCGAACGTATTCGCCGTTCTTCGTCTTGACGAGTGCTGTCCGAACGACGCCATCAGGTCCAGGGTATACTCGAACCACTCGGGCGAGTGGCCAGAGACCTCTTGGGGTGTTCTCGTCGATCAGAAGCACCACGTCGTCCGGTTGGAGATTTCGGCTGGGCCTGTGCCATTTTCGTCGTTCAGTGACTGACGGTACATATTCCCTCAGCCATCTGCTCCAAAATCGCTCGGTGATGGCCTGCGCTGCTCTCCATCGCTTCCTAGCGTTAACATCCCTTTCAGTTACAACGTCGACTGGCAGGTTCGGATTACTCCGGCCCAGGAGGAGATGATTCGGAGTTAACGGCTCCTGATCATCAGGATTCATGCTGAGGTGCGTCAGCGGGCTCCCATTCAACAGCAATTCGACTTCGGTGATGACAGTGACGAGGACTTCGTCCGTGACGGATTGATGCCGTAAGGTATACCTCAGGGTGGCTTTGGTGGAACGTACCAGACGTTCCCAGACTCCGCCAAAGTGCGGGGCCGCAGGGGGAGAAAAATGCCACACAATTTCTCGTTGCGCTAGCTCGTCGCTAATTCTACTCCCAAACGGCTCCTCAGGGTGGCTGGAAGTTTAACTACGAGCTGTTCGATTAGGGTACTGGACATTAATTCGTGATCACCCTGGCAGGAACTAAGGGTGTCTACCGCACTGTGAAGCTCCTCGGAAAACCCTTCTAGCTCTTCGAAGCTATTTTCCTTTACATGGGGAAAGCTGAGTACGGCTTGTACACAAGCTCTGGCGACCATATGTGGGTGCCCATACTTACTATGTAACTTCTCTATGGCCTTTCGATACAGGGCCGGATTGTTCAAAACGCCCGCGATACCCTTTCGAACATTCGGTGCTAGTAATTCACGGAGAATTGCCAGGCGTTGATCGTCGCTTTCAATTACGTTGTGTACCAGTGATCTGAATGCAGCTATGAACATTGGCGAATCCTTTGTGTTCCCAGATAAGTGCTTCATTTGGACCTTATGGATTTGGGCAGCACTCCGCCCATAAGGCGACGTAGTAGGGGGGGGGGCGTCATGGGAATATATCCACGCTTCATTTACTGTTGCCAATGGTGGAGCGATCTGGTAGCTAGTAGAAGTCGAAGGTACGCTGGGAGGTGCGAATGAAATCACAGGTGGTTGTGGATTTGAAACCAGTGGCCCTGTACATGCACTAAACGTGTTAGGGATCGGTGGGGGAACGGACATATTTGGCGGTATAGGAGGGACGGATGTATTCTGCGATATCTGCACCACGGGTGTGGGATCCTTCGGGGAGTCAAGGATCCGTTCTTCGGTGCGTTGTTTCTCGAGTAGGTCTTCCAGTTCCCTCCGCTTTCGATAGTTTAGCAACTCCTGACGTTCGTCCTCCAGTTTCCGTAAGCATCTCTCTTCGTCTGCTTCCTCCCGCGCGTTTCGTTGCAGTTGCTGGAGCTGTAAAGCGTAATTTACACTGAAGGAGGCAAGAGTCTATTCCAGCCACCAAGGCCTGATGGCAGTTGCTGCCATCGACTCTGAGCAGTTTAGACTCGCCATCCATAAAAGTTGAGCGCTAACCAACTCTGCCACATTTACCTTTCTTGCCATCCGCTCTAATCCGTCGAGGCTACTGCGCATGCCCAGCCCTCGTTGGTGGCTGGAATAGACTCTTGCCTCCTCCAGTGTAAATTACGCTTAACTCTGTTATCTGCCGCTCTTGTCGCACAACTTGCAGCCGTGAAGCATTTGAGGCTTGGGAGTTAGCTTTAGAATTCCTGGAATGCCTTGAGAATGCACTGGATGTCAACGTTAACGAGGAGCTGCCGGCCCGTGACATAAGGTAATCATCGATAGCCTTATAGCAGGAGTTGACGGCAGCTTCCACATCTGCAATCCACTGGGAGTAATCACGTGAAACCGTTCCATTTCGAGCTTCCGCCTGCGTAAGTTGTTCGTTTAATTCAATGCAATCCTCCAGACGTTCTACAAGTTGTGCTCGTTGGCCCTTCACCAAAGAGCTGGATTACCTCGTGGAAATGGATTTCTTAATCTTATTAATCAATTTCGTTGTTTGGATTTTAGCTTGTGTTCGAAGGACCTTGAGAAAAGTCGGGTTTTCGGTGACCGGGTCGTTGACGTTATCGTTGTCGCCGGGATCCTCTTCTGCAGGTTCCCATGAAGATCCGGGTCGGTGAAAATCTCCCACATTCCTCACATTCACTCGTAGGTCTTCTGCAGGAATTAGTTGATCTTCAACCGGTCTTCTTTCGGTGGGAATAGCACTCACAGACTCTTTCTGAGTTTTGTCGGCCATTATAGTCGGGGTTCCCGGGTTTCGGCACCAAATTGTTAAATGTAGCAATATACGGCTTAAAACAATTATAGATTGCACATTTAGGGAACGTAACTTAGTCTATTTCACGCAATAAGTCAAACCAAAACACACAAACTATTCAACATGAAAGCAAACAAAAATATCGGTTGTCCTTCGGTCGGTTGTCGTTCTGAAACTGTCTCGTCGAGTCGACGTAGTCACAAAGAAAAGGAAGGAAACGTTGTCAAACGTTAGAAATCTAAGAAAACATTAAGTCGGAAATCTAGGAAGAACGTCAAATGAGCCATGCCAGTCTCCTGTGAGTCAACTGTAAGAAACATTGCAGGTAGTCTGGTCAAGAGAGTCAAGTCCTAAGTGAGTCCCTCCGGCCCTCCGGATCCATAGTCATCCGGAACAACACCCAACACCCCAACTTATGCTACAGAAGTGGGAATCAGTTTGTTAACCTACAGCACAGCCTTTTCATTGGAATGACAAATGCCGTAATATTTTAGAGAAACAATAACGTAAACTTTATACTGTGAAATGAATGCCAATACCCTGTTCCTTTTACGGATTCGAAACCCACAAACGCAATCCCACTAAAAACCGATCTGCAAACTTGCATTTTTTCAACCCGAGAAAGAAAGAATCCGCGCTCAATTATATACCTTGCTGTGATGTATCTAATAGCGATTTTCACTGGCCACTCCGAGAGTGAGAGAGTGTCACTCTACTCTGGCAAAGCGTACTCCGAAACTGCAGATTCGCCGTGAGATCTCGGATTCGCTACTCCCAGTGGAGGGCGCTGGTAATTTTAGGAGGAAACGGCAGCCATACTTGTTTACGCTTTAACGCTTGGATCCATGTTTCCCGCGCTAACGAACGCACTCTGGATATCCTACTCCGACTTCACAGACGGGGTAGCCGAGAGTACTCTTTTTGACTCGAAACGGAGTGAGATTTCCAGTGAAGGGCGTCAACAAGAGTAACTCCTCCTCTGGCTGGCTCAGTGAAAGACGCTGCCGCTACTCGGAGTAAAAAAGAGTACGCTAGAGTACTCTAGAGTAGCCAGTGAAAATAGCTATTACACTGCACCTGTCAGCCTGGCATGGCCGACATTTCATCGTCATGTCATGACGGACATGACACTCGATTGATTTACATTGGAAGGTCAGAATGAACATGGGGGCGTTGCTTTATGAGTCTGTTGTTGTTTATATATAAATGGTATATAAAATATACAACGTGTATAGCAATAAGACTATGTATAATTAACTACACAACTACTTTCTAATAAAATAGTTCATATAATTCATAATTACCAATAAAAACTACACTTGTTAAAAACTTAGACTATGAATAACTACATGTACACAAACCACAGCTTGTTACCTATTTTGCTCAAAAATATTTACATTTCTTATCAAATCCTTGTATTTTGTTTCTTTTTTTGTCTAACTGACGCGTGTGTTATCGCGGCAAGTAACGTTTAATGTTCAAATCAAACTAATGTTTACATGCGTGGCCCTACCCACCCAGGCCCGTACCCAGGGGGGGGGTTCGGGGGGTTTAAACCCCATCGAAAGTTTCCGCAAATGAAAAATATACGTTTTTCTAGCATATGGTACTTGAGAAGTTTATTTCAAATTGAGCTTTGGTTTTGTTTGACCGTTTTGAAGCTCGAACAACGCGATAACTTTTTCTCCTTTTCGTATCCCCCTTTCCTTACCGGAAAGATGGTATACGACAAAAATAGGATTACAAGTTCTCGGGTTAAAACCCCCCCGAAAAAAAATCCTGGGTACGGGCCTGTACCCACCTCTTTTGTGATTGGTGGAAGCAGGCCTGTCAGCCAGAAAAGTTGAGCTCTGCTGAACTCTTGACACGGTAGTTTTCTAACAGGAGTTCTAGCCATGTCAACGGTACTGCGCATGCGGCTTGCCCGCCGGACAGACAGCTGACAGTTGACAGGGGCAGTGTAAAGCACGCTTAAAGGGGGAGTAAGGTCCGAAAAAAGAAAAAAATATGTTATAGAGGAGACAAAATGAAGTGTTCTGGCTGAAGAACCACTATGTCAATTATGCATATTAACCGAGTAATTAATTATTTAGCGGTGTAAGCTCCTCCCCTTTCCTCCAAAATTCAAATTTTCCTATCCTTATAACATGGGAGGACAGCTGGCCGGAGAGCTAGCGCCTTTACCTATTAGCGCATTCAAAATCGGACCTTCGATTTATAGGGAGTGCACCATTATCTTTCTTTTGAATGCTCAAGCTAGTCTGTAGGTGCTTTGGATAATTTACAAGCTCGATCACAAAAAACTGACTTTTTCTTCGCGCCGCGACGTGCGGGGTCCGCTGTACGCCATAAAGGAAGCGTTACCCGCAAAGTCAGAGCCGCCTCGCGCGGTCCCATTGCCAGGGGATGGGCTCCCGACTGCGAAGCCGACCCGAAACTTGCCCAAAGGCTCTCAGGCGCGGGTCTCGGCCCGGCAGGACGGCAAGTTACGGCGATGTTACGATTATGGCAAGTTACGATGGCGCGAAGAAAAAGTCATTTTTTTGTGATCGAGCTTGTAAATTATCCAAATCACCTACATACTAGCTTGAGCATTCAAAAGAAAGATAATGGTGCATTCCTTATAAATCGAAGGTCCGATTTTGAATGCGCTAATAGGTAAAGGCGCTAGCTCTCTGGCCAACTGTCCTCCCATGTTATAAGGATAGGAAAATTTGAATTTTGGAGGAAAGGGGAGGAGCTTACACCGCTAAATAATTAATTACTCGGTTAATATGCATAATTGACATAGGGGTTCTTCAGCCAGAACACTTCATTTGGTCTCCTCTATAACATATTTTTTTTTCTTTTTTCGGACCTTACTCCCCCTTTAAGAGTAGCCAGTGAAAATCGCTATAAGGAAGAAAAGGAAGTATATAAGTATCAATGACCAAAGATAAACGTTGCAAGAACTTGGAAAATATGGATTGACATTATTTCCTAAAATCTCTGACAGGTGCCCATGTTTCTGTAATGAATCCATTGGCAAACCAATCCAGTAACAGAATCCGAAACGAATTCGAGATGAGGCAACTTTCTTAAAAAGAAGCCACTAGATGACGCTGCCAGTTTTTCATTGTTCACATTGTCACTTAACAGCTGATGTTTAACTAACATTTGCGGTTCGCCAAAAGAAATCAGTTTGATCAAGTCTCGGAATGGATGCTTATTAGTAATTTTCCTCTTAACAAATAAAATAATATTTAATATTTATTTATTTTTTACATACTATCTAAAGGTTGCAGGTTGTATCCATTGGCGACCTTGGTTCTGTTTGGTGGGCCTTCCTTTTGGCTTCTCTTTCCGAAAGCTCTCAGCTTTCCACACAAGACAGACGTCAGCAAGCAAGAAAGGCTCTCCTGTTGTCTTGATAACACGACAGCTGTTGGCAATAAACCATGTCTGTCAGACAAGCAACTCATGCCGGAAGCTGGTACACGGAGTCGGGTAATTGATCGCAAATATTTTTGTCAGATTTATTATTATATTTTTATTTGTCTCCCCTAGCTAAGGAATTAAGCCAGCAATTAGAAGGCTGGCTAACTGCTCCTAATGTAGCCCATTTTCCTGCCAGAGCTATTATTGCGCCGTACGAAATTTGCTAATAAAGTTCTATTCCTTTCAAATTTATTTTATTTCTTTATATATTTAATTTAAAATGTTACTATTTTATTTTTCTTCTTTTAGGCATGCTGGCTACCGTTATTGTGGATCGTGTGCTGGCTACGCTTATCGACAGATCAACCCGGCCTTTATGTAAGCTTCTGAGTGAAAATTAATATGAAAAGTAAAATTTTCTTAGAAAACGGGTATTTATTTTGGGTCCGTCTCACCATGTTCGTCTTTCTGGGTGTGCGTTATCTATAGCTGCCAAATACAAGACTCCACTTTATGATCTCAATATCGACACCCAAGGTAAAAATAAGTGAAAGTTTTTCTCAACGTAAATCTTTCCATTTTCTGTGATAGTGTACGAACAACTTCATGCTACTGGCAGTTTCGAGTGGATGAGTATGGAAACTGATGAAGACGAGCATAGCATTGAAATGCACTTGCCTTTCATAGCTAAAGTGTTTGAAAAGTAAACTTTCTTTCTAGGAAAAAATTAAAATTTTACGCAGTAATTGGTTTCCCCTTTTTAGTTACAAGGATGATTTCACGATTGTCCCTATTTTGGTTGGCTCTTTGAGTTCGGATAAAGAAGCCCATTACGGCAGCATCTTAGCTAAATACTTGGCCGAACCCGAAAATCTCTTTATAATTTCGTCAGATTTTTGCCATTGGGGACAACGCTTTCGCTACACTTACTATGATAAAAATTGTGGCGAAATTCACCAATCAATCCGGCAGCTAGATCAGCAAGTGCTTATTAACTTCTTAGAATATATTTTTTTAAATTAAGAAATTAAAAAGATTTTGGTGTATTAAAAGTGTAACTCTTGTCAGGGAATGTCCATGATTGAACAGTTGGACGCAACTGGATTTGCCGAGTACTTGAAGAAATATTCCAATACTATATGTGGCAGACACCCGATTGGAGTCCTTTTGAACGTACGATTTTTTGGCTAGTTGATGTTCTTTGTTGTTTAATTACTTATAGAACTTGTATATTAGGCTGTTCAGCACTTTAGAAAAACTTCAAATGGTCATCGCCTTAATCTCAAGTTTCTAAATTATGCCCAGTCAAGTCGCTGTCGCTCTTCGACGGATTCGTCAGTGTCTTATGCTGCTGCCTCCTTGGTGATTGAGTAAAGATTGAAAATAAGCGATCGATCCTGGAGGCCCTGGAAGTTTTCGTATTACGCAATTATGTCAGACAAAAGAAGCAGTTCTTCTTAGTCCTGGGCACTCCTTCTTTCTCTCTTTATCAGTGGACATTTATTGGTATTTTTGGTCATTGTGGATCAAGTATGATGATCAAGTGCGCTTTGCTTTTGTTTGATTTCGACATGGTTAATAATCCAAGTGATAGCTTGATATAACAACGTTAAATTTATCTTTCTCATTTCTAACGCGTTTTTCTGAGTCAAGGTATTTTGAACTGGCCCAAAAGTGAGTTGCTATAATTTGAAATGGAGATCCTTCATATTTTATTCCTACAGCGTTTTCCTAAGTCTTTACACAATTGGAACGATTTAAGTTGAGCATGTTTGAATTCATCATTCGAATTTTCATCGTTTTTCATATTTAGTGCGTTTTCTTAGGCTCATACTTTAAAATGGTGTAACAGCGAAATGTTCGAATTCAAGCATACTTTGGAAAGATTTTAAAGAAAAAAATGGAGTTCGTCATCGAGTTCATTCGTCGTTTTCATTTTTGATGCATTTTTCTTGATGTTGCATACTAGAAACGATTAGGAATAAAAGTATTCATTTGTCCGTCGTTTTGTTCATATTTTATCTCTAGAATTTTTCCACTCTTAAATACACTGTAGAGATTATTTTTTTCCTTAAATTAAGACTACTTTGAAAGGTTTTAAATCGGAAGTGTTCCATATTCCGCGCCACGTGACGTCACGGTGGAGTCACGTGGTGGGTGCTTGCCTGTCCAACGATGCCACCGCGCAAGGTCGTCGCCACGAGTGGTAAACATAGCCAAGTTGGCAGAAGTTTTTGGAGGTTATTTCTTTCTCATAATATTCTCACGACGTTTGCAGAAAATTAGTTCTCAGCAAGCGTAATTCCTCATGGCGAGTGTATTAAGTAGCAGCCAGCAAAATTTAGACTATTCCCAGACTTCAGACAGAGACAACAATGAATTTTATACTTTCGCAGCTGAAGGAGAGCCAGTGCCATCAATTATGCCCTCATCCTCTGAAAACGAGTAAGTTTTTTGTTTTATTCCTTGTTTTAGTAGCCTTACACCTTTTATCTTTAAAGCGTTGAAGTAATGGGATCTGCGTAAGGAGACTAAGTTTGACTAATGTTTTTGTGACGTCAGGCTATGAAATGAAAGTTTCTTAGTTTGCTAACACATCACATCAGTTGTCCTTACTTTTTGTGTTCAGTTAAATGTCTCCGAAGAAGAGAGGCGATAAGATTGTGCGAAATAGAACTGTAAGGTGAAGTTACCATAGGAAAAATCGATACAACGTTCAACGTGAGAGTTTCCGGCTAAGTTTGGGGTAAATAAATAGAAAATTATTATCTGTCTATTCTTAGCGTGACCAATTTCTAACCCAAACATACTGGTTTTAGCCTCTTAAACCCGCTTCTTGCATCTGTTAGCCTTTCCATACTTAAGCACAGAAAAGCGCTGTTTTCTTTAAGGTAACTCGTGTTATTTTTCGTCCATTTCTTCGCGTTTTAAACGCTCATGGTTGTACACAAAATGTTTCCAGAAGTGCTGTTAGGAGCTAGAGCACACTGACGTATTGACAAATGAACGCGGGCGTTTCTTTGCCCCATATCTGTCATTTATGGAGGCGGAAAATAGAACGAGTTGCGAAACATTAAGCATTATTTTATGCACGGGCATCGTCGCCATGTGCATGTATGCATAAATTAGCAATAGGAGGGTTCTAGCATGAAAACGCGCAATGGCTGCTCGCATTTATTGATCTCGCTGGGTTTTGCCTCACTAGTCAATTCAACTCGTGGGCCATTTTATCCCCTCCCCAAACTCTGGATTCTTCTCAGCATTTCCTTCAGTCGTCCTTATTACTGTTCACTATATCACTCAATTTATACTATGGATTAAAGCTAAAAGAAATTTTTGAACACTCAACTTCTCAGGTGAGCGAAGAAACCCACAAATCACTCTTGGACGCTTTAAGTGTGGTCTGCTACAGTACATGACGTAACTTAATTAGATAGTAACTTAAGATAAGGTTGCCAGCCAATAAAGGCAACACTATAAACGAAAGCCTTCACACGGTTTGGAATTTTAAAATGATTACGTTTGTTATTCAGATATGTTTGTATTTATTTTCTGTCTTCCAAATTCGTTTTCCTTCTATTTTAGCACAGACGATGTGGAACGTTTAAGTGTCGTATGTTTGTACATGCTAATTGGGTTGATTACGCCATATATATTCGTATACTTTGTTATAGTACTTTTTATTAAACCAAGGAAGGATATCCGTGTGTGAAAACATTCGGACGTCATATTATGGATCGTTCCAGGCTGAGTTTGTCGCTTTGAAATCTGAAATCCTATTATACAGGCCGCGTAAGGTTGTCGTGTTCTCGTATTTGAATGGAAATAACAACGTACGAGTTACAAATCCGCTCTAATCATTGTAACAGTCCTTTGTACAACTAGATTTTTGGGCGAAATTTTTAAGTGAGAGTTTTTTTTTTTAGATGACTTATAAGTTTGTGTAGTGTGAATTTCTCAAATGATTGTGCATGCGTTCAAAAAGAAGATGCGGCGATTGTTAGGGTCGAGGTATGTTCCGTGGGTTTGGAGCTTATCTTGTGTACAATTTATTTATTTTTATTGGCTTATCCCTTGACGATGACATTTATGAATGGCAGAGTTCATGGGAGATTTTCTTGTTTTCCGACATTTTTATTTTTTCCCCAAACAACATAATGTGAATAAGGCATTTTGTTTTGTTTGCTGTTGTTTGTTTTGTTTGACGTAAAAAGATTTACTTTTCCGTTATCTTCATAGGCAAACCAACGGGCATTCCAAACATTCTCCGTCGCCTTCCATGAGCCCGGCACTTAGTTTCCTTTCTCTAAATCGCCACTTAGAAGGTTTGTTGATTAATTTTCTCGTAAGGTTACTTTTGCTAATAGTGTGAGTTGTTTTCCAAATTTAGGTCGTTTAAATTTGAGCTGTTTTGGAGAATTTAAGTTCTTTAGGTTGGTGAATTTAACTTGTTTTGAGGAATTAATTTTTTTTAATTGAAGAAGTCAATTATCTGTTGAAAATATCTTAATTTCAGTATTTACTTTCTGAAGACTCAAATGCCGAAACGAACTAAAAATTCAAGAAAACCCATATTTCTCTATTTCTAGGCAATACCGCTATACCAAGCACTCCGCGGACGCCTTCCACTCCTCCGCACCAACCGAAACCGCCCAGTTATTCCCAATCCCAGGTGAATCTTCCCCAATCGGACAATTCCCATCCCACATCAACTCCTCCAGAAAGTAATGACTTCTTTTCACCAAAGCAGCTGTATCATGGTAATTATATTTAGAAAATTCTAAAATAAAGACAAAGATGCTTACATTTCTACTTTTTTCTTCTGTTTTTCAACGTTAGGACTCTCAGTTTCTGTCACGGAAGCTGATTTGGGCCACGACGAGACTTTGTGTACAGGCTTGGTATCACCAGGTCGTATCGGACCCGCAGCGTCTTACCCTTGTCTAACCACAGCTGCGATTAGTGTGCCCTCCAACAGCAGTGTCAATAAATCGTGGAGCGGAAGCATTCGATCTTCACCCGTTTTTGGTAATGAAGGAGGCTACAATCACCAGTCCAATGCCTCACCCAGTCTTAGGTATTTACTTTTGATTGTTTTAGAGCGATTTCTTTAAAGAACGAGCCAAACATCTGTTAATTTTCTTTATTTTCGTTTTGTGTAGTCGATCACGTAGTCACACTCCAGATTTGCAAGAGAACCGTGTACTAAATGTGTATGGAGCAAATGGTGGATCCCGTACTCCAAGTCCAACAGAAAATATCGAGTCTATAACGAATAATGCTGAACGTTTTGTTGCGGAAGGCTTTTCGGTTTCGCCAGAGTTTCTAGACTGTCAAACTGAATTGAATCTAGTAAGCTTTTATAGATTTATTTGTTATTTATTTTTATTTGATTGATTTATTTAGATTGATTTTCAGAGGTTTATTGTTTATTTGCGACTTATTGGTACAAAATTGATTGTGAAATCGTTTTTTATTATGGTACTTTCTGTAGGATAATGTGAGTCGCTCTTCTGAGTCAAACAAGTCGAACGAATTACAAGCTGGACGAGACTCGGGATCTGGAAAGGAAAAAGATAAGGAACGGAAAGAATCTCGCGGAAGTTCTGATAAAGAGCGATCCAAGCGAAAATCCACTTGGTACAATGCACTCAACCCTACCTATAAATCTCGTATGGAAGATTTCAAACGTATTTTCAAGGATTTGCCTCTGGAAGAACGCCTCATAGTTGGTAATTGGCTTAGTTCATTGTTTCCTAGATGTGAATATTAATTTTTTCTTTTTTATTTGAAATAGATTATTCCTGTGCGCTGCAAAGAGATATCTTATTGCAAGGCAGGATTTATGTCACGCAAAACTTTATTTGCTTTTACGCCAATATATTCCGCTGGGAAACTGTCGTAAGTAAACTTTTAATTTTCAGAATATTATCTTTGATTTTGAATAAATTTGGTTAAGATTAGCTATGTGATGTGTTCAGCTAACCACTTTCAAGTTAATTTATCGACCTCATTTCTTTATTTAAGGTTATTAGAATACTTGACATAAAAAGTTGAAAAGGTGGAAATATTTTGTTATCAGAAAATAGCTAACTAAGAAAGCAGTATCCCATCCATATTATTACTCATCGTAAATGAAAAACACGTGCTATGATGTCCAAAAAAGTTACCCAGATATAGGGTATCCTAGTGTAACCAAAGCGAACTCCTAAATCGTGTTCAGATTAAGTCCAAATTTTCTATACTTTCACGCATTTCACTGTAAAGCGAAGAGTCATTTGACTTAGTGTGAACGTCTTTAGAAGTTCGGTTTGGTTTGGACACGAAAGAAAGGAATGAAAGAAAAGTTTAAACCTGCTGACCAGTAAAATCCAAGAAACAATAATTGGAAAAGCGATCTCTAGGATATCCAGGGGGTAGTTTTTTTTTTTTTACGTAAAAATACAAAACTGTTAAACGGGCCTATTGGTGGCAGTGTATAATTATAATTAAAATAGGTTAATCGTTGTGGATAGTGACACTCTTTGTTTTCTTTGTTCACTTTCCCGCGTTCTTATGAGGGCGAACACATGGACTGTTTTTCGACCTATTGTGTTGTGTAACTACTTTTTTCCTGCTGTAAAATACTGGGTAGTTAAAGTGCTAAGAAACAGCTGTCATAAAAATGTTTATTGTCAGAAAATAACTACGAAATCTAAATTGCCAAATTACTTAAAAATTCTTTCTTTTTTCGTATTTAGACGAATTTAGCGTACTTAGACAAGTTTACTACCACTTAGAGTAGTCGACTAATTTTCAAGGAAAAATTTCTAAGGACGAGTTTTTTTTCTTTTGTTCTTTACAGGTTCAGTTAAGATGGAAGGACGTCACTTCCCTAACCAAAGAAAAGACGGCCTTGGTTATTCCCAATGCGATCCAGTTGACAGTAGAAAACAACGATAAGTACTTCTTTACGTCTTTTGGGGCGCGAGATAAAACGTACGTTGTTTTGTTCCGTACGTGGCAAAAGGCCTTATTGGAGAAGGTAATTGAAAAGTGTTATTTTCTCTCATTTTTCTCTTAAACGTCATCAAATCTTAATACCAATTCTCAGCTAAATCAATTTAAATTCCTTGCAAAAAAAACGTGTATAAGATAGGTTATCGGTTTAAGAAAGACTTTGCTTACACATCATCGGTATTGATAATGTTTTAGGTTAAAGATCAATGTCAGTGTTTGCTTATCACAAAGGCTAGTGATAAAAACTTCACAAGGTAAATGGGGCCCATCTTTTTGAAGGTTTTTCTTCCATTTGCCAGTTCAGTTTGCCTCAGCTGTTCTATCTTGTTCCCAAGTTGCTCTTGTCGTAGTTAATAACTACTTCTCTGTTTCCGTTTATGGTTTTCCGGTGTAGCCGCTAACGAACGCCGAGTTACTGCAGTTTGTGCATTCAGTGTACGGTATCGAATTGGGCTTTTCTTCGGGCGACGACGACGAGCTCTTAAATACTGGCACGGGCGCGACCGAACATGACGACCTGATAAGGAAAAGTAGTGACGTCACCGATTCTCCTCCTCTCGCCTTCAAATTGGCATCTGCGGTAAGTTTTTATTTTGCGTCCCTCAAACTTCAGTGCGAAATTTCGGAGTTTTAGGGTCCGTTTAGCATGTGTGAGATCCTGCTGTTGTGTTCTGTTATATTTTCTTGCTACCTCCCTGCACTGAATCGCTTCTCTATGACGTCATTAACGTTCCTACGCATAAATTGGCGTTCCAGTGCATGTGTCCTTACCTTAGAGCGCTACGTTGTTGTTAGTTGAGCTCGCCAACACTGGGCAAGCTGATAGCTTCCTAGATCGTCCTCTGAAGTTTCCTCTCGGGTTTTTATTGTGATTTACGTGACGCGTTCATGTGACTCTGCATTCAGTTGACTGAAGCCTGATATCCCTACAAAAAAGTCTCGTTCTCGGGTTCCGAGGAATTAGGACTGTCGCAATTTAAGCACTTCGAATCACGCGACTCGCAATTAGTGTTACTCGTGCGGTTTGTTTCACATTCAAAACATCCCGAAATAGGTGTCCCTGATGACCTGCTGAGAATCACTACGGTGTTCGTTTTTGGCGCCAGTGATCTGCGGGGTATTGAAATAGCCTGTGTTGGCGACCTCGGAATTGTTTTGCGGAGTATCCAGAAGCGTTTTATACGAGTCACCTTGGGCTCAAGCCGCAAGGGAGTGACAATACTGAAATTCCCACCAGATTTTTTCCTTTCTTAAGTTTTTTTTCCCGAGTCGATCGCATTCTTGTATTCCTCTCCAAACCGGTTAGTTCTTCGCTCAAGTTTGTTACTGTTCGGAGCCAAAAAGGCAAAGTAGGTAGCAAAGCAGCAAGAGCCAAGTTTCTTTTATTTGATTTTTGGCTGCAGGGATGAGCTTAGCTCGTCAAGAACGCCGACTCACCTACTTTTTTGGAATTTAAAAGTAGAACCAGCCCTTGAACGAGTAAAGAAAAAGAAACAAGGATTTTCACGAGAGTTCAGTACACATGCACTGACAAGCCGATTGGGTGTAATTAAAAAGACTTTCCTTGCGAGGACAGGAGTGAGTTCAGTCGAGTGCGTGTGGGCTGGGAATTGGGGCGCAGCTTTTGAATCGCAGATTTGAGCAGAGAAATGACGGTAGATGAAGCCTCTGACGCAGTGTTGGAAGACTTTTGTGAAATCGCGAGCTACGCCTTGGAAGAGGATCTACCATCCGATTGGGAAAATAGCGGTCGGGAAATGTTTCCTATGGAAGATGAAGAGGTAGAACACGTGGTAGCAGGAAGTGGTGATGATAATGATGGCGATTTGAAAAGTGAAACAGCAGGGGAAGAGGAATCTGCACCTGTGGGCGGTTTGACATTGGCAGATATTTTGTACTTAATTTCCCAAGATGGCGAAGCACTTTGTTTAGACGCGTTTTGAGCATTTGATGCGCCGCGAAAGTCACTAAAAGTAGAACTAGATCGTTTGGTTTTGACGATTTCTTAGCCTTTTTCCAGGTTTTGAGCATGCTTTTTGAATTTTGGGCTTAGCCTACTATGTTTTAGGGTAAATTCTTTAATATTCTCTGCTTAATACAATTCTGCAATTGCTCTGGGATCTTTTGGTCTTTGGGTTCCAATTCTTTGTTTCGTTTCCTGTTCGTCTTGTTTCTTTAATGTTACACTTTAGAAGTTTGAAATAATTCAAGTAAATTCCGATTAGGCAAAGAAAATTAAGGAGATCGAGAACAAATTGCTTTTGAAAATTCTCTTCCTATTCGGTCACGCTTATAAGCTTGAAATTTTTCATGTAAGTTCATACGAAGTTACACGTATACGTACTATACACGTTTCAAGCTTTTGTATCGTTTTAGTACTCAAGTGTATTAAAACAAGGCAAAACAATTCAGAAACATTTTAAGTAACCAAAATTACTAAAAAAAAATCGTTTAAAACATGTATCATTTGGAGATTCTCCTTTTTTATCAGTACACATGTCATCTTCAACCTAAACGTAAGGTAAAATTAGATTAAACGCATGTTTTTTATGACACATGCAAGGAATAATGGCAAATAATTTTGCGTCATTTTTTGTTTCAGTCGCATTTAGTTTAACACTTCATTCTCTTTGTGATGGGTTTTGCTTGCTTTACAAATAGGAAGATTAAAAAAAATAATCTGAATGCATTTCCTTTTGTTCGTATGTTTGGTAATGAGTGTTGGATTGAAACGTTTTGTTTCATTGAAAATTCGTGTTTCTGTCGACCTTTTACAAAATCTATTCGGAGATACTGGCTCATCTTTCCTTGGGCTGAATAACTTGGATCCTTCCTTGAACTGACCCTTGCCGCATGTATTTGTGGACAATTCGCTTGGCCGCTTTGTTTTTGGAATGGTTTTAGGCTTCGTATTAGGCTCCGCTTTGCCTTCCTAGGAAAACTTTCCTCTTCAACGTCCGCTGGACGTCCACTAGATCGCTTTACCTTGACCTTTCCCTTGCTGTTTACTGTTTAGTGTTCTCGAAACAAGAAAGAAAGGAGGAGTGGAAAGAGTATACTAGTGCACCTGACCTTGCTGTCAACTCATTAGCGTTGAGTTGTTTTTCTAAAGAAACCCGTTACATAAAGTTAATTTGCTCCTTTTTTTCATCATGACGGCCGATTTGTTGTTTCCCATTGAGGTCCCAGAATCTGTAAGGAATTCTAATAATTTAGCTTCTTTAGCTAATGGATCCCTGACTACGACCTCCGAGTGTCTTTTGGCGGTTTTTGGACTGAAAAAGCTTATGAAGTTTCTGTTTTGCTTTTACAATAGGTTTCGATCCCCAGTGGCTTGTACGCGACGTCAACTCTGTCGTCCGAGTTTAGTCATTTTGGATATAACACCGTCACAGCATCCAGTCCATCCACGACCTGTTTGGAAGACAATTTAAGCAGGCAAGTTTATGTAACTTCGGGCTCGGAGAATATCATGGCCGATGTGAGCCCGAATGGAAATAGTCAATGGGCCGAGCATGTTGTGAATGGATTTGGCAGCAGCAGCTTGGATACGAACAGGATGATGCATGGAAGGAAAGAAAAGCTGTCCAAAGAAGATGCTAATTTACCTACTGATCTTAGCGATACCACCGAGTCTGACGATAATGGTTTGTTTGTTTTTATTATGAAGATATCTAGGGGAGCGTTTTAAGTTATTTTATTTGCAGAGGAACCTGTGCAGTGCCCTGAAGTTCATGATGGAAGACAACTTCTTAACACAATTGTTCCCTTCAGTGTGGATCAAGTGTTTACTATGTTTTTCACCAATGCTAGCTTTTATGACGAATTTCAAGCGAATAGGAAATCCACAGGTAAAATATTCCTCATTTTTTAAGAAAAGCTATTTTTTTCAGTAAAATAAAAATTTATATTACCCTTTTTATAATACTACGGTTGAAACCATTCCTTTTTTTTACTGTATTTAATAGCGTTTAATTATTCTTCCATGAGCTACGCTCATTGCTAAACTAAGTTTACATTTAAAATGTGTTATCCCTAATTGTTATGTAGGAGCTTAATTAGATTATGCCCGTGTTTTATTACAGGAACGGCTAAGAGATGTTAATATACTATTCATTTCTATAAAAAATAATTTTTTGGTAGTTTTAGTTTATACTGATCGATTTAGCAGTTGTCTAACAATAATAAAGAAATAGTGCAAATTGTCTAGCTATAGTTACAATGCAAAGTAGAACTTGTGTCCAAGTTATTAGGGTGTTTTGTGCTTGCTTAATTTTTTTTCTTTTCATTTAAACATGGCAAGTTATTACGTTTCAAGTAACTCTAACGGAAGTTGTAACGGAACGTCCGAATAAATTTATATTTAATCGGTCTTTTCGTTCGCTTTGTAACGTTAACTTTCACTTTCAACAGGTTTAATTTTTGAAGGTTTCATGGTTATATTTTTCGGCTTTAGTACTATTTCTCAAGCATTGGCTGATTAAGGCTCCCGAATACCTTAGCTTTTTGATGGAAAAGAATCACAGCTGGCAATGATGTTCGTTATTGTTTTGCGAAAGCCTTGCGTAAAAAAGTAAGAAAAGAAATAGATAGCTAATTGCCAGGAAAGTTTCTACTCTTTTTTTGCTTCTGAAAAGTACAATTTGTCACCACAGTTTGCTGTAGCAGCACAGTGTCCCAAATCAAGTCGCCAAACTTTCGGGACAAGATTTATCGAAGACGGTTTGTCCGATTTGAAAGCAAATTAAAACAAAAGTTTTCTTTTATTAGCAGCTAGTGCACAATCAAAGGACAGATTTTTAGGTAACGTATTTCTCATAGTTGCAAAATTCGTTTGCATATTGCTAATTTATTACTTGTTGGAAAAAATTGTGCTTTGGTTGTGCACTACCTATTAGCAAACTCAAGATTACTCTAGAAGTATTTTTTAATTAAATGCACTGGTTTTCTCAAAAAAAGTGTTCCGAAATTCCCCATACCAACCGCCTATACCAAGCTAAGGTTTATAGGAGCCTTAACGTTGCGGGTGGAAAGTGTAATATTTATAGCAATAAGTTGAAGCATAATATCTATATGACTTGTTCTTTTGCAATTTTTATTCTTTTCGAAAGTCTTCATTTTTATTTAGTTAGGCGTATTAGTAATAGCCGCCTGATCACTAGATAACGCTACGATTAACATGCAGAGAACGGAAAGTAAAATTTTAGAGGACGTGTATTAATAGAGATGACCCATCTTTTAAAAAGTGGAGCATAATTACTTGTTCTAATCTGTAATTATTCTTCCTAAGATGTCATCATTTCACCTTGGCAGCCGATGGGGGAAACAGGGGAGAAGAGACGTCAACTTCTGTATACTTTGAGCCTTAACCAGAGCTTAGGTGTGAAAAGCTGTCGTACTACAGAAATCCAAGTAACTATTCTTCGTCCAAAAATATCGTCCTCCCAAAAAATACTAATATTTAATTGACGATAATCCTTGTTTAGACTTTGCTATCGTGTAGCCGACCTGGTCATTTATACGCGCTGAGCGCTGAAGTAACCAACGCAGGCATTCCATACGCAGACGCGTTTTCCGCCGTACTGCATTACTGTGTAATCCGCATGGGACCCAGAGAGAGTCGACTAGTCGTATTTGCACAGATCAAGTACAAGAAATCTGTTTGGGGGATAGTCAAAAGTAAAAATAGCAATTTAATATTTATTTTATATTTAAATTAATTTCACTCTTTCATTCATGTTTTCTAGCATTTATTGAGAAGAATACTTGGAGTGGCTTGGAAGACTATGTCGACCAGTTGAAAAGAGCGTTCTTGTCAGCAGTTCCTTCACGTCAGGAAGAACGGCCCGGAACTATATCCCGTCCTGAAAGGGAAGCAACTGTGAAGTTGAGGCATACCAGACCTCCTGCTCAGCGGCGAAGAAGGCCTAATGCTCTCGGCAAATTGGATATTTGCGAAGCCAATACGTCTTTCGTGGGAACTGGGGAGCGATCTACGAAAGGCATTGGTAATGTCGGATTTTTAAGAAATATTTATCTTAAATTAACCTCGTTGAATTTTTTTAGGGCTGGTTAATTACACACAGCAGGCTGATATCTCTCGGGCAGCTGGGAGTATGAGTGATTATATCGTGAAGGCGGTTATGGTAATACTGGTATTACTCATTTTTGTCATTGGACTGCTCTTTTGGCGTTTGTACACTCTGGAGAGCTTCGCCAAAGAAACGACGATTCCAGGAACCTCATTACGGTTACCAGAAGCTGTGTTGAAGGCCAAACCGCAATCTGAAGAGGAGTGGCTCTCGGTTTTGCGCCACCAAGAAACTTTACACAACCTAGAACTGGAAAAGTGGCGGCAAGTCCTCGCGGCAGCTACTGGTATGCTGAAACAAGTAAGAAAATTTGGAATTTGGGCTTCGTCTTGGATACTTTTCGATACTTTTGCCTGGTTTTTGGTATCTTTGCGCACTTGTAGTACCCATAGGTACTTTGGGTAGCCTTTTGTGCATCTTGGGGTAGATTTTTGGTGCCTTCTTGATATTTAGTTTATACCTGTACCTTTGGGTAGGTTTCAAGTACTTTATTGGTCTTGCGTTGTGTTTTTTCTTAGTTACCTTTCTGACGAGAGAAGTTAACCTTCGAGTTTTGTATCTTTTAGACGGAAGATTCCTTGACGTTACTCAGGCAAGATGTGGACGTGGATAAAGCCTCTAGCGTCATTCAGAGACTTAAATCTTTGGTATCCACTGATGTGGAAGAAGAGATAATGCTTGGGACACGGGAAGAAAGAACAGGAGCAACTACGCGGTCCAGAGAAGCAGACGATGACGTACCACCTGGATTGCCTGCTTCGGATAATGGAGACTTGTAAGGAAGCGTAGGCAATACGTGTGAAAGGCCTGATAGTTTGACTGTGAAATTGTAGGACTGTTGTGAATGCTGTTCCCTCTTTTTAGGTAAAAGGTAAACATGCGTGGTGGGAAACGTGATATATGATGAGAAAGTCAGAAAAATGGTTACAAAAATAAGTAGGTGTGTCAGGTAGGGTACAACTAATTGATAGGAGATTTGTGATAAGGGAGAGGCGAGTGGTACCGTTGTTAATTAGAGATTTAGCACGTCAGTTTTCCTTACTTTTTTACCTTTTTCCCGAAATCGATATGTGAGAAAAAAAAAGTTCTCATGAGTTGTACGAAACATTCCTAGTCGTGTTGGGAAGCACATTGCGCGGTACTACACTATCTTTTGCCATGGTTCCAGCGTATACTGACTAGCTTATTTCCCGCCAAATGCGTAGACAGTGTGTATATGAGAGAACGAACTGTTATTCTACTGTATTTCTTGTTACTAAAATACAACCATACAACTGGATTAGTGAATGCTTCAATAGATCGGACTTCGGACCATAATTACACAAAATGTTAAGATATTAAATTAATTTTAAAAAATTAGAATAAATCAGACTAGAACAAACAGTAGATAGTCTTTTAACCAAATGAATGGTGACCATTTCTGGATCGTAATACTAAAAGTAGTATAGTTACAACCCAGTTCCAGTAGTAAGCTAGTATTAAAGCTGGAGTAGAAAGCTTTGTAAGCTCAATAACGTAGCCTTATAGTACTAAGGTATTGCTAAATTACAGTCGTATTATAACAGTGTATCATCTGAAGTAGAGCTTTAGATAATCTATAAATAATTTGGAGCTGAAACTTCGAAGCTTTTGAAAACCCTAATGCTGTTGGATTTCTGTCGCGATAAGGGTAAATTACTAAATCTAAAATCTTGAAAAGAAGAAACCTACTTAAAGGGGGAGTCAGGTGCAAAAAAATATGTTATAGAGGAGACCAAAAGAAATGTTCTGGCTGAAGAACCCCTATGTCAATTATGCATATTAACCGAGTAATTAATTATTTAGC
>JAGJRO010000464.1:0-29751 GCA_022832285.1 Lepidurus apus apus | reverse complement strand
CATAATTGACATAGGGGTTCTTCAGCCAGAACACTTCATTTGGTCTCCTCTATAACATATTTTTTTTTATTTTTCGGACCTTACTCCCCCTTTAAAAAAAAAAAACTTACCCCAGTCAGTATTCCACGAGTTTGCGATCAACCAGTATGGCGTAGAGTCCTCAACACCCCATCCCAGGATACGAATTGCATGTCCACCCAATGCCTTCCCCTTGAGGTGCTGATAAACTCCTGTAAAAAAAAATTAATAATAATAATAAATAAAAAATATTTATATAAAATATATTTTTTTAAATACATTATATATATTAAAAAGGAAATCACAATTGTCACGCTTCTGACCGTGCAAGACATAACTAAATGTATTATTTTATCAATTGTTAAAATATAGCTCTTTCTATCGAAAAAATAATATTGTTAATAAAAAAATAATTTGAATTAGTATTAAGTAAATTACTGCATACGTATAGCTGTATATCTTAATATTTTGGGATCTTCCTGATATGAAACGCCTGTCTTTCCAGGTTGGTAAGTGAATCGTAAAAATTGAAAACTGTACCTGATTTGTAAAGCAGGAAATCATCATAAACAGTCAAAGCACCTTCTACAGGACCATTAGTCATTATTTCCTTTTGAATGTCCTCAACTTTTCCTCTGATGGAATAAGAACTCGCGCCTAAGGAGAATATCCCGGAAAAAAATAATAATTAGTTAATAAATTACAGCAAAGGAAATATGTATAATGGACCATACCGTATTGCAAGTCCTTGGTATAAGGAACGTCATATCCACTTTCGCAAGATTTCTGGCATTTTGGAGTTACACCACCTTCTGTGCAGGGTGGGCGATCTCCAGTGCTGTGATGCTCACAGGCAGCGATTTCGTACGGTTGGCAACCCTAGAAATAAAATTAAAAAATATTTTTTTTTTGGCGCAAAACTTTGGAAGTGTAAAGTTATATATGTAAATTATGAAACTTTTTGAATTACTTGGCTAGAGTTAAAGTTTCCTCCAGTTACGATGCCTTTGTGAACCCAATAGCTCCAGGCAGCGCCAGGGAATCCTCCGTTGCAGCCAAAACCGCAAGAATAACAACAAGAGACGAGATTCTCGGCCGAAATGTGAGCCTGGACTTGACCTTTGGAGTGGATACATACTCGATCCGACATGGCTTCCACAGCTCCAAATGCCTAACAACATTACAGCAATGAAAAAATACGAAACGTGTCCGAAACTTGGTTTACGTAACGAAAATAAGGAAATGTAAGGATTATTTACCCAGCAAGAGCCGCATGACCCTTGATCACGGATTTCTTGAATCGTTGGGCAATCAGGCCACTCATTACGGGCGTCAAATTCGTCTGGAACGGCTACATTGTCTCCCAATTCCTGCACAATATCTTTCTCAGGAAGGCGGAAGAGATGAGCGTCTGGATGTACGCCCATCAGTCTCTTGATGTGTCCCCATGGTGTACTTTTCGGGAAATTACGCCCGGCCTATACATCATACATTTGATTACTTTAAATATAAACGATAACTAGGTATACGTTCACTTGATTGGATAGAACAATTTAAAGTACGTACCTTCCATGTGGTGTTTAAAGAGTTAATATGTTCAATAAAGTCATCTGATAAGGGGTGGAAGTCGATGGAGGCCGCGCAGGCACATCCCAATGATCCGATTAAGCCGAATAGAACGAGAAGCCTCATCCTGTTAGTAAAAAATGAACGGGTGTAAAAATAAGACTTGCTAAATAATAAAGAATATTAAAGAATATTCCGAACAAAAGCAGATTACGCAATGTTCATGTTCAATGTGAAACCAAATAAAAACAATGATAAGAAAAAATTTCTTACAGCAAATAATACTGACCAAACTTCGTACAATAAATTACTTTAAAACTCAGTTAAAATCGGTATACACCCTGGAGAAATTTAACAGAACAAACGCAGTTACCTGAAAGACGCAGTTACTTCGCCACAAACAACAAGCCCAGCGATGACTGGTTTGTTTGCCAACTAAGATACAGTATGGCGCTAATAGTGGCTTTTCTCGCTGGAGGCGGGGCAAACAAAAACCTTCCAATAAACCGGCGCGCGAAATACGAAAGATTCCATCAGAGCAGCAGGGGTGCGTTTTATTGTGAACGGAACTGATTAACTGCGTTCACCAGTTAGCTCAACTAGCATTTTCGCGTGGATGGGGTTCAGCTGGACGGGCGTTTTAGCGTGAACAGCTCAACGGGACGGCTTGGCGCGCAGTTCAAAAACCGCCTTCCGTTCAACTGGGTTACTGGTGCATAGTAGAACTCGGGACGATCCCTAAGCACGCCCCAAGCTTGACGGGCGTCTTATTGTCAACGCTCGTTCAACTGAGCCAGTTGAACGGGCGACCTGCAGAACGTCCGTTTTATTGTCAACGAGAGCAGTTCAACGGAAGAACTGGTGAACGGAACAGTTCACAATAAAACGCAGCCTAAAACGCACCCTTAGCTGGCATGCCCTTATTTACCGCAAACACAAACAGGTGGCGTTTCTAAGTTTCAAATCTCTCAATGACCACCAATAAACCGCTGTCACGTACTAAACAACAACAAACCGTAGGAAGTTTACAGACAGTAAACTAGTTAAGGGTGTCCCGGTTGAACTTATGGACGATAGCTTACTGAACTTTAAAAATGAGCTTGTAATTCAGCCTCGAACTGCGTCAGTAAGGATTAAGGAAGGATGTTACCCAAACGTTTCCTCTATTTACTATGCAAAAAATGTTTTCTAGTAGCCGTAGTCTTTCTGGCTGCTTTTACTGTTGCCCTAGTCGTACAAAAGTACGGCTACCTTATAAAAAAAATACAGTCAGAAACCACGAGGCAGCCTAGTTCAGGTTCAAACCTTCTTGTGCCGGTACATCATAGCCTTACATTAAATAAAAATATAGAAAAGGAAACAAATTTACTGCCAAACGTTCCAGTAAATAAGTCTGTGATATCCCCAGATACTAAAGTGCATGCCTTTTACTACCCTTGGTATGGAACTCCAGAGTTTGATGGCACATGGCTTCATTGGAACCATCGGTATTTGCCCAACTGGGACCGGAATGACAAGAAAAAGTACCCTACGGGCTCCCATGAGCCCCCTGATGACATCGGAGCCAATTACTACCCTTCTTTGGGTTGCTACAGTTCCAAAGACCCGCGAGTACTACAAACGCACATGAAATGGTTCCAAGACGCAGAAATCGGTGAAAAAAATATGCATTATAAACGTCCTAAAAGACACTTAACCCCAAGAAATTGTATAGGCGTCGCTGTTGTATCGTGGTACCCGTTACACTTGGCGGATCGCGAAGGAAACTCGCTCGATTTAGTCCTACCAGCGATCTTGGACGCTGCCGAGCAATTTGGCATCAAAATAGCACTCCATCTTGAACCTTACGACAACCGAACTCCACAAACTGTCAGAAAAGACCTGGAATACATCACTGCTACTTATGGCTATCATCCTGCCTTCTACAAAATGTCATACCGGAACAAATTACTGCCTGTTTACTACGTTTACGATTCCTATCTAACCCCTGCGAATAGCTGGCGAAATCTACTAGTCCGTAACGCGAGTTTAAGTATACGAGGAACTGCCTATGATGGAATATTCCTTGGATTATTAGTCGAATTCCGCCACAGGTAAATTTGAACAATTCTGTAGATATTTTTTCAGTTTTCTAGAATTTATTTCCTCGTTTTCTAGAATTACTGTTATTTTTTTTTAGTTTTTTAAATGTTTTTATGTTTAATTTTTCGAAAATGTTGATTTTTTATAAGTGTGGAACTTGTAAATGTAGACTTCTTCACGAATTCTTAGGCAGGATATAAAAAGGGGCGGATTCGATGGATTCTACACATATTTCGCAGCCAACGACTTTTCGTTTGGAAGTTCATGGAAAAATTGGAAAAACTTAGCCAGTTTTGCGACGACGAATCGTCTCATCTTTGTACCTTCAGTGGGACCGGGCTATATCGACACCGAAGTACGTCCTTGGAACAGTAGAACTACCCGAACTCGTCGCAACGGTCAATACTATCGAGCTTCCTGGTCCGCTGCATTGTCAGTCCTTCCCAAGCTCGTTAGCATCACTTCGTTCAACGAATGGCACGAAGGTACGCAAATTGAGCCTGCTGTACCCAAAAGTACTCCTAACCACACGTACTTGAACTACGCACCAAAATCTTCAGAGCACTATTTAGAACTTACTCGAAAGTACGTTGGCGAATTTCAGGCCTTGAATCTTAGAGAGATTTAAAACTTTTGTACCTACGATGGCTTAAAAACTTTCGAACAGTGCAGCATATAATACATTTTTATTGCAAACAAAAAACCGTAGAACCAGAGTGTTATATAGGGAAAATTCTTTGTCTGAGGTTTCTTTTTTCTTTTCTTTTTAAATCTTTATTTGACAACCAAAACGCTCCTTACCTCCATGATAAAGGCATCAAAATTATCACGGAACTTCAACCGATTGTTCCGGTCAGCTGTTAAGCCGACGTCTCGTGTTAGCGAGTTGAATGCTCCGACTAAACGCTTGGCGCATTCCACGTCGTCTTGGGAGGTCAGTAAAGATTCCACCAGACTCTGGTACTCGTTTTGATACGCACAAATCAACGCGTACAAGGCACCACTACTCGTGTTCAGCACGTCAGAATTGATTTGCTGTGATAAAATCATATCCAACACCATCTAAAACCAAAACCAAAAATGAAATGTATTAATTTACACAAAATCTGGGCTCAAATGAGTAATAGTTTTACTTTCAGGAAGGGTTTCATGGCTTCATGGATTACCGATCCTTGTAACCTATTCTTGACAATAGTGGTGGCCAAAACTTGCAGGAAATCGAAACTTAGAGTAGCCACGTCTGGGCCAAAGGAAGTCAAACCCAACTGGACTGAACCAAACAAGTCGCTAAGCATTTTGGGAGGCAAAGAAATGATCTGAAATGAAAAACGCAGATAATGGAGGTGAAGTTAGCTTGAAACTACTTCGAATTTGTGCAAAATAGAAGGATTTTCTTGGCTAGAATTTGTTGCAAGACGACGAAGAGGCGAACGTTATTTCATGGTTGCCAAGTGTCGACTGTGATTGGTGCAAGTGTGAGCATTCATTGTTGCAAGCAGGGTATATAAGGTTTCATAGTACGATAACAAAGAGTGTCTTCCAATGTAAAGGTTTTGGGAGCAGCTTTCTCGGTCTCAAAGAGTTTTGTGCGTACTAAAGAACATAGGAAGGATGGATTTGTAGACTTAGACTTGCTCATCGTACTGTCGAAGTAGGCAGTCCTCATCTACTAGAACAAGGGTTGGTAAAGAGAACAAAACATTTACAAAACGAGAGACAGCGACCTTTTTCTCCAGAAATCTGGAGAGTTCTGGATTGACCTAAGATCTGACCGGCACTGCGCTTTGTAAACCGTCGTTACCTTTCTTGAACTTTACTGGGAAGTTTAGAAGTGTACAGTACACTTTGATTTTCTGGCCTTTTACCTGAATCCACTCTTGGGACTGAGAAAGTTGGCACACAACCTTTACATTTGAAGATACTCTTGTTATCCTACTGTGCAGCCTATATACGGTGGCTAGAACCTCTTGCAACAACTGAAAGATACGCGGTATTTCATTGTTGCCAAGTGTAGATTGTGACTGGTGCAAGTGTACGTTTTTCACTGTTGCAATTGTAGAGTTTCAGTACTGTACTGTAAGTGTAGATTTTAATTGTTTGCATGTGATGAAAAGTTTTCTTTGCAGGAATATTTCATAATGTTGTGACAGACATTATACTTTTTTAAGCAGTTAAAAACAAGTAAATTGTGGTGAAGTAAAAACATTTTTTAAAACTGTTGTTAATCAAAGATATTAACCTTTTCGGGGCAGATCTCACAGGCGAAGGTGATTAGCTTGAAGTAATGATTACAGAGTAGCGGGAATCGCAGCAATTCCGCATTCATCAAGGGTAAGATAAGATTTAAGCCGTGTAAACACACTTCTGCTGCTGAAACCGGATTGTTACTCGTCGGCATGCTTTCTATAATAAAAACAGAATAATAGTAATTCTAGAATAATAAGTCACAATTACGATAAATAAGTAATAATAAAAATAATACCAAATAATCAACAAAAAAGGAAAAAAGTACATAAGAATAGTTTGTTGAAGTATTTACCGACTGGACTGAGATCAATGATATCTTTGGAAAGCAAGTTCATAAGTAATTCCATAAGCAGTATCAAATCCTTAAACGCTTCTTCTTCAGCGGTACTTTCAGGCGTAATTCTACCGGACGCATGTTGCGCGTAAGTGCGCACAGCTTGCAAAGAGAAATCGTACACGCACTGACTGTCCGACTACGAAAACGAAAAATCCATAAGATCATATTGTGATTACGATATTATGATCACGTAATAAGAACAACTGAACAATTAGATAAAGCAAATGAAAGATTAGATAACTACCTGAGGCAAGAAAATCAACATCTGGCGCGCTAAAATGGTGAAAAACTCCAAAACGAGCTCCACTACCACAGGATAATTATAGCAGACATCAAGGATACGTATTATATCCGGGAATAGCAGCTTAAGTTGAGGGAACAGGACTCCCACAGTCGCCAACTGAGAACCTCGCACAATACCTGCAAAATTTTAAATTTTTTTCAAACAAAATCAACAACAAAATTACCACAAAATTGGAGTTTAGATAATTCAAATTTACCAATAAGAGCTTCTAAGGACTGCGTTAGATACGCTCGAGTCTCTTCTTGGTGCGCGGTTCGATTAAAGATATCGGCACGAACTACTCCCATTAATCTCTCCTGTATGGGATGCAAAACCTAAAATGAAAATGCCAAAATTACATTTCAAACTTTTTCAACAATTCAGGATTTTTGCCTGATTCCAGAAATAATTGGGATCGCCTAGCATTTTCGCATGTTCAGTATCCAAAGCTCCGGCTCCAGCTACGGTCAAGGCTTGGAAGAATTTCTGCCGAGCTGCGCCACATAATTGACTCAACTCGTTACTAGACTGAAGCCTCACCAGCGACCAAAATGCTCCGCTACTCACCACCGTAGTTTGTCTGTAATTAAAAAGTGGAACATTAACCACATAACCAAATACCTCATCATCTAAAGAAACACTATAATCATAAACATTCTCCTTAAACATTATATAAAATAGCAAAATAAGTAATTAAAATACAAAATAACGAAATAAATTATTACAACATAAACACAAACAAAGTAATATAAACGGAAACAAAGTAAAATCATTACAAACACAAACAAAGTTAATAAGTAAAATAATAATATTTACTTTTCACGCGTGTCTAATAATGTGACAAAGAGATGTAACGTCTCCATAACCAAGGTTTGTTCGGCGTTTTGGGTTCGCAAATTCGACTCGATCTTGTTGAGCAGAAATCCTACCAACCAACTCGCTCCTTCAGAATCCCGACCAAAAGCTGCGCAAATAGCTGGGCTGATCTACAAAAAATATAAATGTAATATAAATATAAATGTAAAAAAAATAGTTCCCCAGTTAGTTAAGACGTTTCGGTTCCCTCTATCTTCAAAGCGACGATTTTTTTTTTAATTTTTAATTTACTTCATTGTAGTTGCTTTCATTGGGCATCAAATAAGTAGCTGCAAAGCGCTGCAAACACCAGACCAAACTAGTACCCAATTCAGGACTCAGCATCAAACCCATTCCAGCATCCGCAGCATGGCGTTCCACCTCGCACAATCTTAATACAGCAGCCACAACCCTATCAAAATACGCAAAATGTAAACGTAAGAACTCCCAATAATTAATAACAAACAAGTAATATGAAATTATAATTAGTGATCTTTAGAAATCTAGGAAAACTAATTAGTCAGAAATGAGTCACTGGTTTACCGCAGGAGATGGTCTATGACGTCTTCAATGTTCTCGGGCGGAGGATTGCCAGGGGATGCTAAAATCTGCAAACTCAAATCTAAGCGGATAGATGGCGACTGTTGTAAGCTGTGTTTCACTAACTCTTGCGGAATGAGAGCGGTTTCACCATCGCTGTCTAACGCCAACACATTTCCTACGGAAATATTCAAAGAATCTTAGTGAACTTATTCTTAATTTTAACTAATTCATTGTTAATCTTAACTAATTTAATAAAACATATTAATTAACGCAATTAAGCTCTATAAGTATAGGTAATTGTTAAGAACTGTACCAGCAATGAGCAAAAGCCAGTGAAGATCTTCAAATAAAGTACTAAGATGATGGTGGTCAGCAATACTTAAGGACTGGCTATGGATTTTCTGTAACTGGGAGCTGAACTGAGACGTTCTGGATTCCAATAGCTTTGCTAAGGTGGGTAAGCTATGCTGTGGAACCTAAAAGAATAAAAATGCCGTACACCTTAGTTACTAATCCCAAACTTTTCAAAGAAAAAAAAAAGAAACTCAAAATGACTTACAAAACGTCCAAATGAGCCTATTGTACTCAACTGGTCCTTAAAACGCGTCCGATCATCCTCTTCCGTCTCTTCAATTTCAACTTCTCCCTCTTCATCTCCATTCTAAGACGATTTTAAGATTTTTTTAAAGAAAATTAAAAAGAAAAAAAAAAAGAAAAGAAAAAAATGACTATACTTCACGACCACGAATGCCTTCTGGCGGACTTAATTTACATCGAAGATACGTATCGAAAACTTGTCTTCGCGATTCTTGAGGAACGATATTAGGCTCGGGAGCGAGGCAGTCCCATGCTACTAGGAAATTATCAAAGGCCTCCATAAACATTTGGTCATCATCGCCAGTCTATTAAATTTAAAGGAAACTAAGTCAATGGACTCAGTAATAATAAAAATAAATTAATAAAAAAATAAAAATTATAATAATAAAAATCCAAATGGCGTCACTATGTAAAGCTTACAGCGTCTTGGCGCATAGCTTGTTCTGCAGACCAACACGTCAAACGACTAAAATGGGCGACGAAATGCTGCAAGGTATCGGCTGGTAAAAGAGCCAGTATATCAGCTGGGAAGAACAGAACCAGTTTCCGGAATAAGGAAGACACGCCCAATGTTTCTTGCTCGCTAAGTTCCGTGCTTCATCCCCACCAAAAAGGAACAAACACATTTAAATAGATGGAGATACATTTTGTTTTTAGAATTTGTGATCATTTTTACTTGCTAAGGAAATCGAGGAGTTGGGCAATATAATTACTAACGTAGGAAAAACGAGTTTCCCGGTTCTGAACCACAGTGCCGTTCAAGGAAGCAAGCTGGATGAGGCAGTTTAAGGTATGGTGGCACAAATCCGGCAAATGGCGAACTTTGAAATGCATCTTAAAAATTAAAAAAAAAAAAGTTCTGAAATGTAAATACTGAAACATCCGAAATAAAGTACTATTTATAAAGTGTAGAAAAGTTTACTTTAAAAAACAATTGGACTACGGCTGGATTTAGCAAGGTTTCACGCCACTGTGGTCCTGGTCGCAAGGAAGGATTTTGGTCCGATTCAAAAACTCCTATCAATCGTTTAGGCAGTATACATAACAGTTAAGGTAAATCCATTTCAAAACAAAATCCTGAAAATTGGCGTGAATTTGTGAAAATTTCAATACAATCTTAATACAGTCAAATTATGAAAATTCTTAATAAGAAATTATCTCAATAATTATACTAGAATATATTCAATTATATTAAAATATATTAAAACAATAAAAATACATTAAATTATAAGAGAAATTATAATAGAAAATATATAAATAATTATAAGATATTTCTTAATAAGAAATCGAATTAAGTCCCACAGTGAAGAAAAATGAAGAACACGTATTTTGAAAATGAAATTTAAAAATGAAGTGCACGTATTTTATGCTCATAGCTATAAAAGGATATAGTTTGTAAGCGGTGCAAAGCTCCAACTAAGGACGGATTCAGCAATGGCTAATAATCGGCTTAAAATGAGGCAAGATTCGCGTGACAAAGGATCTTGTAAGTGGTTGAGAAGACTACCCAAAGCTTCCAACACAAACTGGAAAATCCTTCGTAGATCAGTCATCTAGGAAAGGGCACAATACATAATTTAATCAATAGAAAGGCGAATGAGGTAGTAAAAAATTGAAAAGAGAATTGTCTTTTACTCACTTCAAATTGTTTCTTGGCTTTGTAATGCACTTCCCAACGTAAACCAATATCAGAGGATTTGACAGTGGACGCGTATTCCTGCATTATGGCAGCTATGACACTACATCCCACCATTTGCTGCAAATAAAACCATAAAATTTCCATTAGTCGCGTATTAAAAGGTATATTGTATAGAAATGAAGGCCTTACAAAGCTGTTGTCTCCGCCCATGATGAGTTGCTGCACTTCTGTGAGAATATGAGCTCGATCCAGTCCTAAATCTTCCACACTGCCACGTTTTACCATGATGGCCACTACCTAAAATGAAGAAAACCTCCTTTCATACTTTTCATTTCATATTTTGGAACACTTATCCTTTTATGAATCCTCTTTAAATATGTATAATGATTATTTGTCATAAAACTAAAGAGAATTCAAACCTGTAAGATTCTTTCCCTGACAAAAGCAGACAGCTGAGGTCGGTCTACGACGAACTGGAGTAAATAGGTTCTTAAATTCTGCCTGGTTTCAGCCGAGAGAGATTTCCATTCGCGAATTAAAGCGTCTTTAAGCAAAGTAGCTGCTTCAAACAACACCAAATCCACATGACAGTGATCTGCAGCACAGAAACCGCTTAAAAGAATTCGTTCGAACTATTCTAACCAACTTTTTAAACTAAAACAGACCGAAAATTACCTAGAATATGCCGGCAAATATTAAAAGGAGCCTTCATTTTACGGAAATTCATAAAGATTTGCTCAGCAGCTTGTCTCTGTGCATGAGTAACATTTTGTGGAGCCGCCTAATTTATAAAAATACAGTAGACGGTTAATAATCAAACTGTCAAAGCCAAAAAAGGTAAACAATAAGAAAGAGAATTTAGATTTTACTAGAAGGATTCGGGCGGCAGCTTCTAATTCCTGGATTCCTTGGTCCATAATTAGCTTTTGTAATTTAGGTCTCTTGTCCAAAACCAACACCACCTGAGCTCCGACATAACACAACAGCAGCACAACCCATGCCTCTTACGTTGCCCTCTGGCTTTGAGCTATGCATTATCCAGACGTAATCAACGACTCGAATTCCCACCAGGCTCCAATTTTTACCCTTTTATTGGCTGACCTGAGCGCTCGGACCAAGAGGGAAAAATTGTGGGGCTTTCAAAGCAGCTTTTCTGAGAAATGCAACCTGGGAAAAGACGAGACTGTAAGAGCATGCCTAGTTTTTCAAGGAAAATATGCCATTCGCGTCAACGTTGATAAATACATACACAAGGGGGACTTTATCGCTTTTCTCCGGACGAATCTAGAGCTTTTTGCCCGGTCACGTGTAGCCATTTTCAGGCAACACCGAGTCGAGATAAGAAGTACTTGCTAAATGCTTGTGATTCCCTGATTCCTTGTCCATCTAAATTCATTCAAAATGTCGGTACAAGCTGTCTGTGTGATGATGGGAGATGAGGTTAAAGGTGTGGTAAAATTTGAGCGAACAGTAAGTGTTAAAATATAAAACAGATAATTTATCTGCTATGGATTTTCTTATGTTATTTTTTTTTCACCCCCCAAAACAGGCTGAAGGTGGACCGGTTCGAGTAACTGGTGAAATCCAAGGTCTTTTACCTGGACCTCATGGGTTCCACATCCATGAATTTGGAGATTACACCAATGGTAAAGTTTGCAGAGATTTTTGTTAGGTTAGGTTTTGTAAAGAGCTTCATTGAGTATTATTCTTAATTCTTTTAGGTTGTATGTCAGCCGGACCTCACTTTAATCCCAATGATACCGATCATGGAGCTCCTGAAGATGAAGTTCGCCATGTAGGGGATCTGGGCAATGTTATCGCCAACAATCAAGGAATCGCCAAAGTGGACATGACTGACAAGATTATTCAGCTATCCGGACCTAACAGCATTGTAGGACGTAGTCTCGTCGTAAGTACATGACTAGTAGCTTTAGTTTCTTATTTGAAGCAGTTTCCCGCCAAAGAACCTGTCTAATGCGACCACACCTTTTTAGTTTGAGCCTTACAACAGTTCTTAACCTAAAGCGAAATTTTTGTAGATGAACGCCTGAGCTATTCTGAAGCCCGAGACCTGACTGAAAATCATTGTGATTCATTACTTGTCTTCCAGAATATTCCTGTGAATGGTTTTGTGTATTTATTATTAGAGGAATTCCAAAAAGAGCTTGCTGGCTTAACGTAAAAAGATATATACTAGTATAAAACGTAGAAAACACTCGACACGTTCTCTGGAAAAGAATGACAAACGTGTGTCGTGTAAACCGGTGTCCAGGTGTTAACGATTCTCATCGTTAAAACCTAAGCTAACCTAATCTAATTCATTTCCAATCCAACTACCAATTTTCAACTAAGGTTCTTCGGTAAAAATTACCAGCGCTATGCGTGACACCTGTTTGTCACACTATTCCGAAGAACGTGTTGCAACAATATGACAGAATCTTGTCATAGTTGACCACCGGGTTTTTAACCGGAGAACCTGTTGGACTTGCAACGACGTGCAGGGACATCTAGTTATTTATGGGGGAAATTTGTGCGCTTCTGAACTTCTTACGTTCTAAAATTCAGTAATTAAGAAGATTAAAAATGTAAGAAATTAGGAGAATTTAGCATTTTAAAAGACTTGATTATGTCTGGAGGATTTGTAGATTTTGAGGTTCACCATGTCCGTTTCCGTTCGTTTCTGTTATGTAAAAGGGATGTTACTTAAAATTCGGCGTTTCCGTTTCTAGGTTCACGCCGATCCGGACGATATGGGCAAAGGCGGTCAACCACAGAGCTTGATTACAGGTAACGCTGGGGCCCGTGTGGCTTGTGGCATTATTGGTATCGGGAAATGAAGCCAGAAGTTTCCTCTGGTTAGCCGGCTATAAAAACCTTAGACTTTAAGGGAAAATTAGCGTTTCTACTGTTACAAGAAGATACTGGCACGTGATTTTTGTTTATTATCCTTGTTCATTTCATTGTGGCGTAATGTCTCATAAATGCTACACCAGAAAATCCAATACAGCATATATAAAATTCATGTGTGCATAATTTTTTTCCTAGTTTGTCTAGTTTTGGTGAATGGTTCTTATAAGCATGCTTTACAGATTATACAGAAACTATTGGGCTATTTGGTCCAGGGCAATGATTTCAGTTCGGACGATAGGCTTGAATCCATCCCCATCAGCGCAGTAGACGACGCTTCGCCGGATTCCGTCTTCGCCGTCAAAGTGAAATTGGCCAGTTTTGCTGAAATCGTCGTAGCCTTTCTCTTCGAAGGCGTGCCAAGGCGCCTCGTATCCGAATTCGTACACTATGGCTCCGTTAGTACAAATGGATTTGGAAGGGTTCTTCGGCGAAGGGGGAGGAGTCTGGATTAAGATAGGAGGCGTGGTCGTGGCAGGGGTGGGTTTCTTGTCTGCTTGATGTAGGGTAACTGCCCTTATGGGAGGGACCGTTTCGGTTCCGATTGGAGTTGTAGTTGGAACTGTGGTACTTGTAGTAGTTTCTACGTTTCGTACATTCTTTGCACCAGTTGGAGGTTCGATTGGAGTTGGTAAACCGCTAAAATCGTGTAGGATTCCGGTGAAAGGACGCAGAGTGGCTCGCTTAGGGGGTATGTAAGGGGGTACCGATGGTATGGGTTTGCCTAAACATAATTTCAAGACAGTTTTAGATTATTATTTCAAAAAAGTATGTTTCTGGGCTACCCAAACTGAACTTGCATACTTGCTAAACTCTTAGCGTGACTACTTACTACAAAAATGTAGTTAGTAATACGAGTGCGAGTAAAATGTACGAGTAACTACAAAATGTATTACTGCTTAAATTAAGAAATTTATAAAAATTTTAAAAACAATCTTAGAAAAAAGTTAGCCTATAATGTGTAGGAAGAGTTTTAGAACAAGGCAGCTGTGAATTACTGGCACAAAATAGTGACCGTAACTTGTTTTTATTCTAAAATACTCATTAAGAATATTTTGATTTAAATTAAGAATAATGTTACAAATAGTAACAAATTAGTCTAATAATAGACAGTCAAATTGTCTTACGTGGGCCGATCTTTTGCCTTCCCGTGACTCTGTATTTGCCATTCTCGTCCGTGGCAAACATTAGCACGTAATAGTAACCATCGGCGGAGGCAAATCCATATTCGCCCGTTACAATACCGTTCGTATCTACATCAAGAAAAATGTTCGAGAATAAAAATTCTTACTTTCTTTTTCATTTTTTTAAAATCCAATTTACCCTTCTTTTCTTGTCGGTGTTGGGTGTTGCCAAGCTTCAAAGAGAACTCATAAGGCGTCTTGTCCAAAACAGGTGCCGCCAAAGAGCCGCCAATTTCTAGCAAAAGTACTACCAAAACCTAAACGGCAGTTGTTTTTTGCCATGCAACGCGAAGATTATTTATCGTCTACCTTTGCAATTTGCATAGAAATACCTCCTTAACTAACGTAACACAACGTTTGCACACTTTCACTTACAATGTTTCAGGAGAAAGGAAAAGTTCCCCTATGCAAATTAAATGTTCGTCATCTAGTACTTGTAACTTATACTGCCCACGGTGAGTGGGTCGATAGCGGTAGCGAAACCGTTTAACAAAACTTTTAACTAAAAAAAAGTATAGAAAAATTCGTTGAAAACACTTAATTTTCGTAAACTCAACAGTTTAACCTTTTATAACGTTAAAGGAAGCTATATACACTACGGGATATATTAATACAAAGTTATAGGCACACAAACAGATCCTATATTTACACTTGACAGAAAACGTTCGATTCTGTCGCGCGGAACTTACCGTAGGGAAATTCATTGTTGCTCTCTCCCCTTCCCGACAGCGTGCTGATAGGCCAAGCGATGTTATCACAAGCTTGAAGATATATCTTCTCAGCGTTTATAAGAATCACCAATGGATGTATTTTATCACTGTCTAAATCGTTTCTGAAGCTGAGAAACTTCATCCGAGCCGTTTTTATCCTGCACGGAAACTTCATACAACTCCCTTAGGCCCAAATGGTACTTTTTGAATCCTCTCCCAAAAGTTGTCATGCTGGAATATTACCCATCACTTTGCCAAGCTGGCCAAGATGTTCATCCTCCACTTGGTCCTAAACGCAAAAGCAACGTTCAGAACGTCCATAATATATCCTGGTCCCAAGGACTGTGCCTTTCGTTTCACCGTATAACACATGCAATAAAATGTCCAAAGTCTTTTAAGAACATCTTCCAAGACAGCCACGCACGCACATATATATTCCCAAATCATTAATTCAAGAAAAGAGAAAGGCTTTTGGGAATACAGTATGTTATATCCGCGCCCTTGACTTTGCTATTGGTTAAGATGAGATGGGATGTTATCACGCTTGCATCGACAAAATCTCCTCACACTTCTTCTGCTTCACGCCTAATCAGTTAATTAACTTATATTCAACCTACTGGACAGACTCCGTAATGCATCAACCGTAGTAATTAATACCAAATAATACAGCGAACTTCCAATTTGTTTCACGTTATAAAACGTGAAAAATATAAAACGTTTAGACAATAAAAATCTTTCAAATAACTCGCAAGCTTTCCTCATTTTTACGCAATAAATTGGTCTTCGCTGATAAAATCTACGAAGAAATTCCAAGAAAAGTAAAGACAAAATCAAAGATGGCTTCCTGGTCATGTCATCGTCTGCTTCCGCGTAGGTTTGTGATCTAAAGTTGCCATTAAAGGTTTAAAGCGACATCTACAGGATCTCTTCCTTTGTCACACACCACAGGGTGTGTGTCCTATACAGGTACAAAGGTACAGGTACACTTGCAAATGAGGAAGAAAAACGCGTTTTCTGAACGACCTTAGGTTTACAAGACTGGTTCAAAAGCACTCCTTCCAAACATCGAAAGTTGCGTCCAAACGATGTGCTATGTAACCACTCGAGGTTAAGGGGTCTAGGCTACTTTTTCTGTAAAAGCTTTCTTCATGAAGGAAGAAAGAAGAGAAAAGAGGCCAAGGTGCGTAGGAGGTTTCTCTCAGACAGACCAGACTACTGCAAAAAACTCCATACTGTACACAGACTTGGAACGAATTGGAACTAAATGGAAATGCAAACATGAGCAGCTTTTTTGCCTATTGATCTAAAGTTTAAATAAAACAATAACAATAAGGCGTGTTGTAAAGTACTAACTCACGTTCAGGAGTCTCAAGTGAACGTGAAAGTTACAAAATCCTTTTGTAAAAGATAAATCTTAGGAATAAATTCTAGTTTTTGTTACTCTTCTCAGTTTTTTAGATTTAACATGGTACCCTTGTACTCCACCACCTAAGATTTAGCTTTAACTTGGATCCAGATTTAGGTACAGTAACGAACTTATTGATCGTTCTTATGGAGTTTCAAAATTGACCAATCACAGCGCTTATCCCCTACTCAGACGAATTTTTACATTGCTTGCCTACTTCTACGCTCAAGTAGGGTTCTCAACAAGTCCCTCCTTGTCCCCAGTTAATTAAAGGAGCAGGTCAGTCAATTAAATGGTACTTAGTCAGGTCAGTCAATTAAATGCTCCTTAAAGAAAGTGCTTGGTTTTGGATTCATGCTCACCAAGCATTTTCTTTGCTTTGACCTTTTTTTTGTTAGGGAAAAGGGATTAGCTTCGCTACTAAGGAGCCTTTAATTGACTGACCTGCTCCTTTAATTAACTGCGGACTAGGAGGGACTTGTTGANACTGCGGACTAGGAGGGACTTGTTGAGATCCCTACCTGAGCGTAGAAGTAGGCAAGCAATGTAAAAACTCGTCTAAACAGGGGATAAGCGCTGTGATTGGTCAATTTTGAAACTCCATAAGAACGATCAATAAGTTCGTTACTGTACAACCTGATCAACCTGATTGTATTGCTTTATACGAGGAAGAACAATTTAAAAGACAGAATCACTTAATTTCCTAAATGTTTCGTAAGGAAAACGAAAGTATAGGAAGGAAATGCTTTCAATGTCATTAACAGGAAAATAAACAAGGAAAGATCTTCCTATTTTGGTTGGTATAAAACCCGGCATTGCAATCTCTAAAGCGTCAGTCAATACTTTCGTTCAAGTTCAATTTCCCCCATCCTTTTCCCAAGCTCCCAAAGTAAACACTAATAACTTACCAATTTGAAAAAATGTTGCCAATTTACTTGCTTGCCATTGTTGCATTAGCTTACGCTAAACCCCAAACCAATTCCCTTGCAACAATGGGAGCGTTTTCCAACCCTTTACTGAACCAAAACTTACTCCAAAATCAGATAACCCCCTTCTCCTCCTTGTTGTCGAATAATCTTCATGGGAACAGTTTAATGGGAAACGGACTTAACTCTGGCCTTTACGGGAACAGTTTAATGGGAAATGGACTTAACTCTGGCCTTTATGGGCACAGTTTAATGGGAAACGGACTTAACTCTGGCCTTTACGGGAACAGTTTAATGGGAAACGGACTGAATTCTGGGCTTTATGGAAACAGTTTAATGGGAAATGGACTGCATACCGGGCTTTACGGGAACAATTTAATAGGAAATGGACTTAATTCCGGACTGTATGGTAATTCGCTCTATAACCCTGCCTTTGGATTGATGGGAGATGGTATGTACCGCGATCATGGTATGTCCAATAGTCTTTATGGAAATTCTCTACTCGGTAAACTCATCCAAATAATCCAAATAATAAACACAAATTTCAATAACATTGTAATTTTCTTTCTCATTTCGTAGGAAACAGTATGTACGGAATGAATCCTTTGATGGGCGGGAATACATTTTCTTCGCCAGGAAATTTAAATTTGCTCTCCAGTGGTCTAACCAGCAACAATTTATTGAACCGTGGGTCACTCTTGGGGTAATTTCTAATTACCTAAATAAAAAAAAATAAAAAAATGTCAATTATAAATATCTTTGCAAAAATAGGGTTAATTATCTTTTTAACGCAATATTTTGCACAATAGGCTTTCCGGAGTCGGAATGAGCGGACTTGGATCGTATAACTCAGGCCTTGGTAGTTTGTCTTCTATCGGTGGTTTCAACGGACTCCATCAAGGGTTGTTTAACAGTGGCTTTGGGGGTTTAAACGGCCTTGGATATTCTGGTTTGACGGGGTAATTACGCATAAATATGATTTAATTTGTGTCTAATATTCGTTTGCTAATATTGTATGTTTTTGTTGGCAAAACAGGTCCACTATGGGGAATGGTATGAATTATGGTAGTTTCGGACACACCGGTTTGGGTCTCGGTGTAGGTAGGTAAACATGTGACATCATACGCGAAAAATCGACTCGTTCTAAATGCAAGCCTCCTGACATGATGCAGAAATCTGCTTTTTAGCTCTCTATGTATAAAAAAAATCCATTTTACTGTAATCAATCAATGTCAAATGCGAATTTGCGGAAAAAAGGTCAACACGAACTTCCAAACCAAGTAAACTTCATTGTTGTGATGTCACTGACTTAAAAAAGCGTTATTTTGAAGCTATTTTCATTTGCTGATGGACTGTAATTGAATAAGAACTTTTGTGAATTAACAGGACCTCAATTTTACTCCAACATGGGTAACAACTTGGCGAGTTTTGGAGCTGGATTCAATCCGTATGCTTCTTCCTTCCCTTCGAACATAAGAAGTGGATTTAGGTGGTGTTTTGCATCGAGTTCAGGATATGTTGAATCGTAATTAACTGGTTTAATTTTTCCTCCTAGTTCTAGTCAAGGAAATAATATGGTCAACCCTGTGAATCTAAGCGATGACGTAGTCAACCGTGTCAAAGCTATTGTAGCTAATAAGGTTAATAATCCCTCATCGCAAGACACAGTGACAGTTCGAACGAACAGTATACGAACAGACTAAAGAAATTGGTCCACAACTGTAAACCAACGTTACTTTTCCTTACAATAAAAATACACCTTTTTTACTCAAATCGCTTATTATTTTAATTATTATTATTATCTATTTTATTTACTATTATTTTTTTTATTATTTACAAAATTTTAAAATCTATTATTTTCTTTGAATTATTTATAATATTAACTACTTCTACTTAACAAGAACTGTAAGACAATAACCCCATGGTTATACTGCATAGGGTTTTACTCCGAATGTCCTGTTTAGTAGTAAGTAACTATTAAGGTTTTAAGACAAGTATGGGAAATGTATTGAACCTTGGGCTTCAAGCTGGATGAAAAGAAAAGAATTCTGTCTTAACTAGTCGTAGTCATGACGTTCTGTATCAAGGTAATATTGTCTCCTTTCAGCATCACTCGACCTAATTTGAAAAGATGATACAAGAAAACAATTTAGATTAACTTGCCAATTTTTCTATTTATTTAGTATTTTTTAAACGTGTTAATTCAACTTACCAATTTGTTTCCTGTTCTTAGACTTTAGATTGACTTCTTCGGCCTCGTCAAGAACGATGTTCATGTACTCATCAAAGCCAATAATGTGTCCTTCAATGCGCATATTAACGTTTTCATACAACCACACCTGGACTCTAGATCTGTTTTGAAGATACCTGAAAATCAAGTTCTGTAGCAGAGTTAAGGATAAAACTTTTCAATAAAATAACATACATAAAACATAAAATAACAAAATAAACTAGCAAGACAATGCCGGGCGGATTCTTGCTTCTTGGTATATAAAACCTAATAAATTTTAAGACTCTACAAACTTTCATTATTGTGTACGCTTGGTATGAAAAGGATACGATAGGTTGTACCATAACCTTCTGGATTTTGGGGCCTTTATTGAAAGCCATTTTGGTATAATTTCTTTCACAAGAACAAAATACGCACACAGCACGAAAAACACGCTTGGGTTGCTGGCTATGCAAGGCTAGGCTATAAGCCTAGGCATAGGTGTCGTTTGATAGCGTTTTGAATCTCCTGAGCTCAGCTATGCAAGGCTATATGAATATGCTTTTGCATAGGTTTCGTTTCCCCGCGTTTTTTAAAATCTCCTTCTGCGCTCAGCTACTGGGTTTGCCGTTTGGTGTATGTTAGATGTGGGTGACGCTTTTGGGGAGGTATATAGGGGAATATAAAGCTTGATTATGAAGCGTAACTCCTCTGTCAAGCTAAGTTGTCCTCTGTTTTCGAAAGCGGCTATGATGATGATAGCAGGATTCGAATAGCAGCGTGCCATAGCCTATAGGGATAGGGCTGTACAGTCCGCTAGGGTTGCAACGGTCGCTACGGTACGCTGTTACACTTTATCCATAGCTTCCATGCTTTGACGGTCTTGGGGTGCGTTTTATTGTGAACTGATCAGTTCACCAGTTCTTCCGTTGAACTGCTCCCGTTGACAATAAAACGGACGCTCTGCAGGTCGCCGTTCAACTGGCTGAGTTGAACGAGCGTTGACAATAAAACGCCCGTCCAGCTTCGGGCGTGCTTAGGTATCGTCCCGAGTTCTACTATGCACCAGGAACGCAGTTGAACGGAAGGCGGTTTTTGAACTGCGCGCCAAGCCACCCCGTTGAGCTGTTCACGCTAATAGCTATTTTCACTGGCTACTATAGAGTACTCTAGAGCAGTGGCGTAACGAGGGGGAGGGCAGCCAGGGCACGTGCCCTGGGCGCCAACATAAGGGGGGCGCCATTTTCATGGTACACGATAAAAAAGAGTAGAAAAAAAGGATTTTTACAAAAATTTTATGAGCTGAAAAATGGACTTGGATGAATGCGTGAAATTACTATGAAGTTATCGCATATGTAACTTTCTGTTTGACAGACCCCCCTATTGTACTACGCTGGTTGTACAGTACGTTTAAAAAACGACCCCAACAAAGCACAACGGCATAAAGGCCGGCAATTGTGCGTCTGGGAACAGCACTACGGACGGCTATTCGCACTTCGCAGCACTGTTTCCAGACGCACAGTTGCCGGCCATTAGGCCGTTGCGCTTTGTTGGGGTCATTTTTTTTAAACGCACTGTACAGTTCGTTTAAAAAAAAGACCCCAACAAACCGTACCGCCTAATGGCCCGCAACTGTGCGTCTGGGAGCAGCACTACGAAACAATATTACGGCTATTCGCAGCACTGTTTCCGAACGCGCAGTTGCGGGCCATTAGGACAGTACAGTTTGTTGGGGTCGCTTTTTTTAAACGTACTGTACAGTACTCGCACAAAAAGCAGCCCCAACAAAGTTGTGCTTTGATTTCTATTTCTTTTTTGTAGTTACCGGTATTCTCACTGTTTATTTGAAAGGCATGGAATTAAAAATAAAACTGTTAGTTATCCAAATGCATTAAGTTGCTTCTGGAATCGACAAATAATATTGCCATGGTGTACCAGTGTTGTCATTGTTTGACGAACGTGAAGAATAGTTCGTAAATATTTTGAGTACTTTAGTACAAAGCTCATCGGTTTTCATTTCCCCAACTATACAAGCCAGAATTCACGATTTTGAGGTCACTATTGATCAGCTTTCAACGGTACAATTATTAAATTCACCAAGCAGTCATTGTAATATCCTTGTACTGCAGATAGCAGTTCATATATCTATAACCCTGAGTTCAATAAATGTGTCTGACTGTATGGAGTTCGCCTTTGTCGGCTTTTTTAAATTACAGCTGATGAGATGCTTCAACTGTCACATTTACCTGACCATCGCTTAAAAAACTACTTCTGTTTCTTCTGGTTGAACCCTTGCACCTACAGGTAGAGGTAGGTCAGGCACTAACAAATGCTCTAAATGAGTCTGAACCAAAGCCATTGACATATATCATATGTTTCTTTTCTATCTAATAACTAAAATTTAATAAATACGTTTTTAGTGATAAGTAATACTATTTAAATTCCGAAACAATGTAAGTCCTCGTCATCAAAAACACGGCCAAATACGTCCATATTACAGGCCATTTTATTTAAACGAACAAAACAGAAAACACAACAACATGAACTGAAACACTAGAGCGCGAAGGGGCGGGGCAACGACGAGCCTAACTTGCCAAGTCGTCGTTGAACGACGACTTGGCGTTCCAAATAAAACGGCATCTAAGCACCAAGTCAAGTCAAATAAAACGACTCCCGTGGCTGTCTTGGGAAGTTTAGGAAAGACAGCCTTGTCTTGTGGCAAATAAAAAAACACGGCTATGGTCTCCTCTTGCTAATTGGTATGCCAGTTTCACGGTCTAATACGAGCCAATTGGAGGAGGAGCAAGGGCCTTGGTTCGACAAGGCATATAGCACTAGCCATTTGCCGGCCAATACGCTTCATGCCTTCGACATTCTGCTTGCGCACTGCGTGGAATACGTGCTTTTACAGTAGTTCCGGTTGCCAGTTTGGGATGGATAGAACGACATATGCTGGCTAGCAAATCCCAGTACTGACCCGGTTTGCAAAGCGTCCTTTCTTTTTCCGAATTATCATTCTCGGAACAAACAGTTCCACATATAGCAACAGTGCTGACAAGAGTATATTTATCGCCGATTTAGCACAAAGCGTTTCTATTGTGGAGCTTTAAGTTGTTATATTCAGTTAGATTCAAATTTTCTTTAGCAGCTTTTCTTCAAAGCTTTTCATCCTTTTGGAACGACAAGTATCGTGTTTTCACGTGTTCACACCACACACAAAGAAGATTCCCTTTCTTAGACAATTTGTCTAAAAAGGTCTTCTACAACCTTGGTTTAGCTTCTTTTAAGAAGGACAGTCACTCGTTGTATTTCCCTTTTTTTTACTTCTTTTTCTAACAAAAAGACAGAGAAATACCCGGAAAAGCGACTACAAAATGAAACAGGATCAACAGGATTTCCAACCATGTTTTGTTGCTTGTTTGCAGGAATTTATTATGAACGATTGAAACCTCTGTGTAACTTCGCAATTTCGCAAAGTGACAACCTATCCGAAGTTGGTACTGCGGATTGCTCAAGGGCAATCAATGCTCAGCAAAAACAGAGCTAACAGTTTTTTTACTGTTGGTATATTAGCGTATCATACCACGTTGGGAATGTATTTCGATTTCCAAGTTGATTGTAGAAAATATTAGTAGGGTTTCCCACTGGACGGAATTGAACAATGTAACATGTATTTTCAAAGCAACCATCCCATGGGTGGAGCAATTGTAAACTCATGCTTATTACCGTTCGTTTTGGACTTAACAATTTCCAAGTTGACTTCCGTAAACTTCCAAAGTTCAAGCTAAACCGAACGCTTATAAGCGTAAGTCGAGGAATTTTGCTAGTCTAAGTTTAAGTCGAAAGTGAAAAACGAACTCGTCTCATGTTATAACCTTGTTTATTGAATTGGCTTCAAAAATCCTTGGCAAACATTATTTGGAAAAGTTATGAACCTTACGACATTGCCCTGCTTGATCCATTTTGGATCCTGCACCACATACAGCGGTTGATTGGGTACGGGCGATGTAACGGGTAAGGGGTAAACATTCCAAAGCTAGCGAAGTTGCATTCACTGTCAGAACTTCAGCGGCTCCCTGACACGGGTCGGGAGTCTCCAGTCCATAACAAGCATCTTTAAAGAAAACCATTCCATCTTTCTCACACTGATTATATAAACATGTAGGCTTGTATTCAGAAGACACATTCACGAGTACGACGTAGTTCCCCGGAGAACAGGGTCCTTGACGGTACATTAGGTAGCATGTACTATGCGACGGCCAGAACACGTGCACAGGTAACCGTCTGCATTCGCAAAGACCTTCGCCGTAGTAGTCGTCAACCAGGATCTGATTGGGTTGACAAATTTGGGTATCCTTCTCCACGCATTTCCTGGTCGACGGCCAAAGCGCCTGATTTGGAGTACACGGCCTCTTCTTGCAAACTGGTTTATGAGTTTCACGGTCTAACACGAGCCATTCGGAGGAGGAACACGGACCTTGTTTCGTCAAAGCATAGCATGTCTCATCTTCCGGCCAGTACACTTCATTGCTCGGACACCGTACCTGTGTACTGGGCAAAACTAATGCTTCGTCTATTTTCCCAGTAACGGATTCCGGAGAGGTTGGATGACAGGTATTGGTTCGCAAGTCCCAGTACTGACCAAATTCGCAACTGGCTCCTACTTCGTCTGAAGGAAATATGATTCCATCTTCACTCTCGCTACGAACAGTTCCGCCTAGGAACAGCACTAAGAAGAGTACACTGGCCACCAATTCTGCACCAAGTCTTTCCATTTTGAGCTAGTAGATTCGACTAAAATTCCTACCTTTAGCAGCTTCAAAGGTTTCTTGTCTTCTGAGGAATCAACGGACTGGAGTTCCGGTCTAGAAAGGAAGGAAAGGAAGCAAAACTTCGTCATCACGTGTTTCAAGCACTATGCTAAACAAAAGGCTCCCGTTCATCGACCGTGTAAATATCGCCAAGCGAAGCTTCATGACCTTGTTCTAGTCTTATTTTCGATGTACGAAAAGAAATGGCGTCACGGATCAAAAATCGCTGGGTTAGGTAACAGAAACACAACTAAATGGACTTTGTATTTCGCTTAGAGCTAAATCTTGTACCAGAAATTTCATAAAATCACCAATAGTCTTATCTACCTTTGCAACGTAGTAGATCCACTTGAACAGATGAGTCATATGAAGGACAGAGGTTCAATATTTTCATGCACAGAACCTTTTTTTATACTCCTTATCCTCAAAAGCTTCGATTTTTGACCTACTGTATTTTCCTTTTCAGTAAAAATATAGTCCAAGGTAAGAAACGTCATATGCTAGTATTTATTTCCAATAAAAGACAAATATGTCTACTGTTGGCATAAAGGAACACCTTATAGTCACAGCTCCCGTAGATCTTTGTTTTCGTTGCACCAGGTGGCGCGCAGTGTTTTGTTTGAGTGTATATGAACACGCTTGCCTCTGCGCATGAAGAACTTGCTAGGTAACTTTGTAACGAGAAACCTACTCAATTTGCGTACAGTTTCTTTTTAATTCACCAGATAAATTTCTAAAAGAGAACAATTTCCAAATTTTGCGATTTTTTATGCGTTTGAAATAGGAAATTACTTTGCGGTTTTTTCGAATTACTTGAGGAAAAAGTAAGGAAAACGATGTCAAAAGCTTTCGTAAAAATGTTTAATTTTGTTAAAATTGTGTAGGGGGCAAGTTGGCTTATTCACTGAAAGTAGGTGGAAGAGCGTTGACGTTAGTTCCCTGGCCATTCTTTTCCACATCTCCCCGCACGATCCATTCTAGATCCAGGATGACATGTAGGTGATGCGACATAACCCCCCAGGCTACGGGTATTGAGCAAACATTCCAACATTAGCGAAGTTGAATTAACGGTTAAAGACTCAGCAGGGCTTAGACACGGCTTCTGACCATCTAATTCATAGCAAACACCTTCGAAGAGAACCATTCCATCTGTCTCACACTCGTTATATATGCACTTCGCTTTGTACTCCGACGAAACTTTCCTTAAAACGACGTAGTTCCCAGGAGAGCAGGGACCCTGTCGATACATCGGGTAGCAAGCCTTTCCGGAGGGCCAAAACACGTGCTTGGGCATCAACTTGCATTCACACATACCATCGCCGTAATTGTCTTCCATCAGCATTTCAGTGGATGGGCCAATTTTGGCTTCCTTTTCCACGCAACTTTTCGTCGCCGGCCATAGTACCTGATGTGCAGTACACAGTCTTTTCTTGCAAATTGGTTGGTCAGTTTCGCGGTCTAACACGAGCCAATCGTAGGAGGAACAAGGGCCTTGCTCCTTCACTTGCCATCTGCCGGCCATTCCACTTCATGCGATTGACATTCCGCCTACGCACTGCGTGGAATGCGTGCTTTTAGAGTTGTTCCAGTTGTAAGTTTCGGATGGATAGTATGACACATGCTGGCTTGCAAATCCCAGTACTGACCCGGTTTGCAAAGCGTCTTTTCTTCGTAATAATTTCCATTCGTGGAACGAACATTTCCGCATAGCAAGAGTAGTGATAAAAGTTGTACATTTAACGCCGATTTAGTACAAAGTGCTTGCATTGTTAAGCTTCAAGCTTTTATTTCAATTTAATTATTGTTTAGCAGCTTTTCTTGAAAGCCTTTTATCCTTCTAGGAATCAAAGTCTTTTTCCAGGAAAAGGAAGAAAAATCTCAGCTACATTTGTTCACGTCACTCTTGTTTATAGAAGATTCCCATTCTTAGACAACTTATCCAACAAGGAGGGATTGGTTTTGCCTTCTTTTAAGAAGTACTGTCACGAGTAAAAATATCAAAATTTGTGGGTGGGGAAACCGTTGTTTTCCCGTGGGTTTCCTACTTCTTTTGTAACCAAATGACAGGGAAATACGAAGGAAAACGACAACAATAAAAAGTAAAAATAATCAAAAGGCTTTCTAACTATGTTTGCTTGCTGTTCGTTTGCAGGAAATTACTAGGAACCTGTGAAGCACTCTTTGTACTGCGCGTTTTCGCAAGGACACCTAATTCGAAGTTTCTACCGCGGATTGCTTAAAGGTACTCAAAAACATGTTCAAAGGCATGTTCAAAAACAGAGCCAACAGGTTTTTCACTGTTGGGGTTGTCGTACTATATTGCTGGTATTTAAATGGTGTAGGAAGATGTATTTCGCTTGTCCTTTATACTTCAAGGTCCTTTAAGCTTCGACTTACGACTGGTACAGTATAAACTTCTTTGGACGAATCTTGTTGTATTTTGTTACGGTATATTGTTATGGTCTGGTTAAACTTAGCTAACTTTTCTTTTACTCAAAGCTCTCATTGCTACGGACTCACTGACTATACTTTACAATTAAGGCCCTTTTATACCGCTAGTGATAAACCTTGTGATTTCCAGGAAGTCACTTTCACTTTCGCGAAGGGTAAGGGAAGGGCCACACGAAAAAGGGGTGGGGGGTGGGAGGACTTGGGATTCTGTACAAGATCATGACTACATGTACTACTCCAGTCCAAAATTAAAAATCTATATCGACCTTTTCCGTAAGGCCAGTGGTCGAGACTCGTAGCGTTAGTACAGCCCTGCTTTTACCAATGGAGCAAAACAAAATGTAATAATGAAAATACTTTTAACAAGTAGAGGAGGGTAGGGTCAATTGTAACGTGACACGAAAGTAACAAAAATCATAACTCTTTAACAAACGGTTTATAAAGGCTGTAAAAAATCACGGCCATGCCACATACCATTAGGCAGCATTGAAAAAAATTACATGTGAAACGAGTGAGAATTAATCGAGATATTCAACAAAGTATGGTTTCGCTACCTTTTTTAACAAAAACGGGTGGTACTTTTTTCGCTGTTACGTTAACTACAGTTATCCAAAAATATTTTTTAGCTCACCGCTACATTTTCATTACAATCTATTAGGTGTATCATTAAAAATTTGATCGGCAAAGTTTATTATGGGAAAACGCACAACGTTAAACATGTTGTTACAATTGTCTCAAGGGGTTATATGGTTGTAACAAAGGAGGACCTCCTGGTTTGAAGGCTAGTTTGATCTTATTTTACGTTTTTATGGAGCATACAGTGGCTTAATAGAGAGCAGAGATACGCCTGCATCTATTGGTTCTACGTTCAGGTGATAGTTAAGTTCGTGAAAAATGTGAAAAATAAACAAGCGCGAAATGTTACAATTGACCCGAGTCTCCTCTACTAAGAGGGCTACACTGGCCACCAAAATAGCACCAAGTCTTTCCACTTGGAGCTAGTAGATGCGACTAAAATTCCTACCTTTAGCAGCTTTAAGGTTTTCTGTCTTCTGAGGAATCAACGGACTGAAGTTTCGGGTGGAAAGGAAGGAAAGGAAGCAAAACTTCAACATCACGTGTTCAAGTACTGTACTAAAAAAAAGGTCCTATTAATCGACCGTGTATGGTGTATATATCGCCTTTATGACCTTCTAGTCTTATTTTTAGGATGTACTAAAAGAATGGCGTCACGGAGCGAAAAACGCTGAGTGGAGGAGGGACGGGACAGTTTGGCCACTTTTCTGCTCTTTACTTTTCATTTCACGTCACGTGCAGACAAAACTCTAGCCCAAAATTATACTCCTTTGATGTGCTAGTGTCCTGGTTATCAAATGATGCATTGTACACTTCAAGAAGACGAAAAATAAGACCAAACGACCACGAAAACTAGAGGCTCTTCCAAGTGTACAAAACGTAATGCTGGGTAGGCAATTTGGACTTGGGTGTAGGACGATTTGTCCGTGTGTTTTGCCATAAGGAAACTGAGAGGTTGCCTTTTAAAAAAAATACTGCATGATTTTGTCCAAAAGCTTAATGAAAACATGAAAAGGCAACGTTGCAGGCTTAGATCATATATACGATAGGGCACGGCCATGTGGACGGCTGTGACTGAGTAAAGGGGGGCGCTACTAGTAGATTTGGCCACAGTTATGGCGGATTTTGCTTACATTCATCAACGTTTCCATGGTTCGGTTTTTGTAGCGCTTGGTTCAAACAATGTTTAGGATTCCATGAGAAACGATGGCGCAAAATTGCTCGTTCCCAGGTTGTAAGAATAAACACGAAAAAGGGAAGAATATTATCTTTCATACGTACGTTATTTTTAATATTTCCAAAATTACAATTAACAAGCTCCGTGATGTGTTATTTCGAGCAGGTATCCATGGTCTAAAGTAGAATTGCTTGGTTAATGGAAAAAGGTTGTAGGGAATCCGAATCCAAAACGATGTCAAAGGATTTGTTCAGCTCATTTTTCCATCTGAACTTATTCACGGTACTATAGTAAAGCTAAATTTCTCAGCTGTGTTAAAACCTGCAAGTGGCACTTGCAGGTTTTGGCACAGCTCAGAAATTTAGCTTTTTACGTACCACTTGAAGTGGTATGTAAAATACTGTTGCTTGCACTGCAAGCACATATCAGTCTTCAAGCGTAGTACAGATCTGTCAGATGGCGGAAAGATCATTAATTCAGATCAAGGACAGATAATGAATCAGTGACAAGAATTTGTCACAGAGCTTTCGTTGCCCTTAATTTAAGGAATCTTTTTACTGATCTCATAAACCACTTGTTTGAGTGCGACCCTTTAAATTAGTCGTGTTTTAAGTCTAGTAAAACTAGTTCTTGCATGTTATGTTAAGGTACAGTACGTTATTACACCCACTGTAAAGAGCACGTTCAAAAAATTAAAATTCAGAGAATCAGGACAAAACTAACTAATACAATACAATTTAAAGGTCAGTAAAACTATGCAGTCTTCTATCCTTTTGTCAAATGGGTTTATACTACCAATTAGCTTATAACATAACAGGAATTGTGTGGCATGCAAGTCTCCCTAGCAAAGATTCAAAAAGCGCGCTAGATTTGGCCACAGTCATGGCGGCTGAGTTTGAGTTAAGTCGGTCAAAGCCGTCCACATAGCCGTGCCCTATCTATAGTATATATCAGTGGTTATCAACCTTTATTTTCCCGCGGCTCCCCTGACACAAGCATGACACACACCGCGGCTCCCTTCGATATATAATGCTATGTAATCCCAAATAGCCAAGCACTTTTGCCAAAGACTCGCGGCTCCCCTAGCCTATGGTCGCGGCTCCCAGGGGAGCCGCGGCTCACAGGTTGACGACCACTGGTATAGAGCGTTTGCCAAATTCACCAGTGGCATCTAGTGAAGCGCATGTAAACTATGGATCCGCCATCTTGCGCAATAGCACTCCCTAGT
>JAGJRO010000462.1:0-30174 GCA_022832285.1 Lepidurus apus apus | reverse complement strand
TCTATGGATGGACTGCCGGAAGAACAAACCCTCACTCACACAGAAATTAACGAAAGTAAGGCAGCAAAGATCTCAAGAATGTTGAAGCACAGACAACAATTGATCAACAGATTATGGGTCAAGTGGACTAAAGAGTATCTTGTGGAACTTAATGACACGAAGAAATGGCATAAAACTGCTAAAGAAATTAAAATAGGAGACGTAGTTCTCGTAATGGATGAGAACAAAACACGACTGTTGTGGAAGACTGGGATTATAAAAGCAGTATTCATAGGACGAGATGGAAAGATAAGAGCAGCGGAAGTGCGAACGACTTCGAGAAATCTACGCAGAGCTGTTCAACGCCTTTGCCCTCTCGAAATGAATGTGGATGACGAAAACCTGGTACCTGAATTGGACGAAAATGAATCCAATTCGCAAGAGGAAATTATAGAAGTACAAGAAGATCCGGAAAGACTCGCTGATCGAGAAGACACGAGAGGAAGTGAGGATTTTACGATTCCTCACGGTGGGGAGTGTGTTCTGGATAGAACAAAGAAAGGAAGAGTGATAAGAAGGCCCATCAGATATAGATGCTAATGTAGAGTGTTTTACCCTATTGCATGTGAATTTTTGAAATTCCCGCGGTACGCTCCATATGTTAAAACCAGAATTCTTGGAAGAGAGACGTTGATCTGTCGTTGTGACTCGCGAAGCTGTACTGTTCTCTCAAAATTATTGTGCCAAATATATACGGAAATAAATTGCTATAAATTGCTATATTCACCTTCGTGATTACAGTCCTGGTTTCCAGAATAATCATATAATCGTGATGAAAATCATAATTTCATATATGAAATTATGATACAGTACCCATTATGATATATCATAATTCCATAAAAAGTATTATAATACATCATGATGGAATCATAATAAATTATGATATATTATGATAAATCATGATAAATTATGATAAATCATGATAAATTATGATAATCATGATATATCATGATATTTTTTTACCTGGGATATTTTCTACATATTCTATAAAGCTTTTTAACTCACTTTTGAAAGCGAATAATAATTTGGCAGTTAACATTGTTCAAGTTGGAGGACCGGATTTAAACCCAAGTTCCCTAGATTAACCTTATGAACTACTGAGAGGAATCTGACTTGGCTTAAATCGCTGAACTTGGAGCTTTGCTCCGTTGAAAGCTTTTGGTTGGTTGGTTTTGTATTTTTAAGGCGAACCATGTCGCTATCGAAAGCTTTTTAATGAGCAGTAAAGTGTACACTGTTCCAACGTTGAGCAAGAACTCCTTGTATTTGTCATGCAAATTTACAGTTACACTAGGCTGAAGTCTTTGTCGTTCGTCGTTGTCATTGGTCAGTCAGGGATTTCAAACATGTGCTAAGTCTGTTTTTTGTCAGTCATAAATCGTCCAACGGAGGCCCATGCAAAAGGTACCCCTTTTATGACCTGTCAACCGTAGGCAGGGCCGCCCAGAGGTTAGACGGGGCCCGGGACCTCTGTGCCCGTGACAATTAAACCTACAACGGGGGCCCCTTTTTTGTGCAGTTTTTTTTTGTGTAAAAAAATCCAAGGTGGGGCCCCCAAAACGGCCGGGGCTCGGGGCAAATCGCCCCAGTCGCCCCCCCTCTGGGCGGCCCTGACCGTAGGAGTCAGTTTTCAGCCTAGTTGCATGTTAGCTACGCCTTTCTCGAGCTCCGTACATCTGGAATTTAGGGAGAAAGGGTAAAAGTTGTCAAAGTTAACATGCACAGTTGTAAAAGTTAACATTTCGCCCGAACAAACATGAATCACAAGGTTACAGATGTAATGTATTTGGAAACTTAGCGACACCTTAGACTATGTTAAATTAGCAGCCGCATAGTATTGCGATGACAAATTTTACTTCAGACCTTTTCATCAACAGTTCAAAAAGAAAGAGACTGACCGCTAAGAGCCATCCAATGCCCATTAAAGCAAACGCTGTTTGTAATTGAGTTACGTTTAAAGGAGTTTCTTCATATTTGGGAAATAAATTGGCCAATACGTAGCAAGGGATTTCGCGGAAATGTCTGCGGTAAATGTAACGTGTAACTCCGCCTTCGATCGCTTTCATAATCCTATACAAAATAATGGTTAGCTTTCTATAAATAAGGTGTTGCAAGCAAGTCAGTTGATTAGAAAATGAATTTATAACGCGAACGTTATGCCAATTATAGCTCATCTTTTTTACTACATAAAACTGCTATAGTTTTAGGGTCAGACTTACTTAATTTTAAACGCTTTAGTTAGCGATTTCAGATCTTTGGACATGTACCAACCCGAACTAATAGGAAATGAGTCTTCTGGGAATAACATTGCCAATTTGCATATGTCCGTGTTGAGAAAATCTCGAACTAAGGTAGTTTTAGCCATGGCTTCTGACTATACGATTGAAAACAATAACAACATCAAAAATTTAAAACAATGACGCTCTCAGAAAATATGATCTTCATCTACAGTTAGAAACCCGTATCCTCCTTTCAAAACCATCGCTGCAGCGTCTTCATCGACGGTTACGAGGCACGCAGGACATTTTCTAAACATATCTCCAAGTTCCTTTTCGTAACCAGATTTAGCTTGCTAAAATGAGGGAAACTAGCATTAGGTTTCTTAATGCATTGTTTTTTTAATAGGCATTACTTACCATGATACTCGCAGTTAAGAAAACGTTCTTATTGGCCACGGGCTTTAATGCATTTTTTGTGGCGATGTCTTGGAAATTCTTTACTGGGAAGTCAGCTATGGGTGCCGTTATGAAGGATATCATAATCGAAGTGTAAGCGAATACTATTATGATGGCTCCAAGGTTCCAGCCAGTGAGGAGGAATCGACCATGTAGATTTAGAGGATTAAACCCACCTAAAAGCCGATGCATTTGGACTTCGAGTATACTGTATACATAATCTCATGTTTGAATCATACCTTGTCCAACGACTAGTGAGAGGTTGTACAGAAGTCCTAAGCTAAATTCATTTCCCATCTTCAGTTGCTTAGACCATACCCACATGATGATTGACAGTGCTACGATGCTAGACATTATTGCAAGCCAAACCTAGAAACAGCCATAACGTATTTCGGACATTAAGGTTCCAACTGTGAATTAAGGCTTCCGTCGACCTTAGCTTATTGATGCGGAACAGTCGCAGAAGGCGCTGATGTTTGTTATTGTTTAGCGTAAGAAAGTAAAAAGAAAAGAAATAGATAGCCAATTGCTAGCAAGTTTTCTACGCTTGTTTTGCTTCTAAAAATACAATTGCCGTCTTTAGTACCAAAAGTGCAAAACCAATGGAATTTTTTGTTAGTCCACGTATTTTATGTAGTCGAAAAGTTAATTTGCGCACTTATTAATTTATTATGCATGGAAAAATTGTTTAAGAGTTGTGCACAATAAGCGATTAGTATGCTTAACTTTACTGTTAGTGAATTTGTGAATGAAGGTACATTACTGGTTTCTGCAAAAAGTTTTTCAGACATTCTCCATAGTAACGTCCTACACCCAACAAAGGAATACGGGAGCCTTAACCCTTGTTAACCCACCGATGCCTCGAAAGGTTTAACATTGGAAAGTAAGTCATATTCAACTGCTGGCGGTGGCAGGACGATAACCCAGCTGCCAAAATAGTCAGGCCAGATTGAATCAAACAGTTGTCCCCGTTCACTGCTGTATACAAGTGCAGAAACAGCAATATCAACCTCCTGCATTATTTAAAAAGAAAAAGAAACATAGAACAAATTTAACTATGGGAATTTTATAGAAAATACCCTAGCTTCTAACATTTGAGCTGTGGTGTATTTCTGGCTCCCTATGACAAATCCATTTTCTGGAGCTTTTAGAAACTCGTACCTAGAAAGTTTTTTGGTAAGTTAGAAATAAGTTCTGCCAAAAACAAATTACACAAATTTTACTGGAATTACTAGAAATTATAGAAATATTAGAATATATTAAAATTTGTTTAGAATAGAAGTATTGGTGTATATTAGAGTGTAATGAGAATATATAAACATTTCTTAGAATAAATAGAAAATTATAGAAATTAAAAAATAGAAGATATTTCGTACGTCAAGTTCATACTCCCAGCAATTGCTTTGAAAATATCAATTTCAATGCCTCGCCAAACGGTTGTGTCTCCTTGCATCTCGGGGTACGTGAATGGCGCTAACTAAATGCAAACAATGGAAAGATCGGAACAGATTACCAGATTGTACTTTTGCTGAACCAACTACTTACGTTGTAAGTGCCTACACGGATATGTCGGTTTTCCAAACTTTGACTCCCGTCGCACTTTTCGGTTCTACTCTTAGTGCGAATCGCGTTTCTCCTTAGCGAACGAACTGGATTTTCATGCCTTTGGCACTCACGAATACGCAGATCGGCTAGAGAGAGAATTTCAGGCTGGAATACGAAGTATTTGCGACAAGGGCCATGCTTCGTAAGAAGTACCCACACGAATGGAGGGTACTCTAAAGCTTTCATGATGGCGTCAGTCGAAGAATAAATCCGGTCCGCGTCACTGACTATGACTACCACCGACTGGCAGGTCGCTTTCTTCATTTGGACTGGATAGTTAACTGATAATAAAAATTTTCCAGCATATTTAGGCAATACTTGTCCGAGATCCGAGTCGAATGAGGCGTACTTTCGAAACAGCGTGCTCGATTTCGAAATTCCGTAGTAACATTCTAGTATAAGCGTCGTTTTCAAGCACATCGTCTAAGTTGATATCGTTGTTGTAAACCAGTTCTAACCACAGTCCAGTTTATGAGGAATTTTGAAAATGTACGTTTTACCTAAACATTTTGCAGCACACAAGCTGGCTAGAAGTATCACCAAGAGTACTACCTTCACGACCATTTCTTAGTACCTTTCTGTTGAAACCAAAGAAAACCTAGTCCTATTTAGAGGTCAAGTACTCTGTCTCGTTACATTCTTCTGGATTGCGCGTGCTGGATAACCATCATCCGTTATTAATTAAACAAGGAATGCAATACACTTTCTCTCTAGCTGACTCCATGTATATTTGACTAAAAGATCCGAAGCTCAGAGTCATTAAAGATTTCGGTAAATATCAATCAACATCAGAATCACCGCGGAACTCTGTCAAAGTGTTCTGTCTTATACACGTCTTGTAACTCAAAGAATCCAGGAAAGGAAAATGTCGACAATTTCGTTCTTTTTTCACTACCACCAAGGCTAAAGGAGGTTAATACAGCACAGTTTTTGCAACAATGAATTGTTAAATAGGACGTCCATCCGCCAACGGTTTAGAATACCCTAGCGCGTTATTCCGCCAACGGCATCTAACCGCCTAAGCATAACATTTCCGCATTTCTACCAAAATTCTTCAAATAATTTGAAAGCATGTCCTTCTAGGACAGGAATTTCCATTTCATTAATTATTATTAAACAATTGTAAGAGTGTGACTGTGTTATAGAGGTCCCCAGCAGGTAAAAAAATATCATGATATATCATGATATTTCACGATACATAATGATATATCATGATATATTGGGCAGTATCATGATATTTTTTTATCCTGTTAGACCTTATTATTGTCTCCAATAACGAAGGGCAAAATCCCTTTCCAACGCAGAAAAAATAAATTTTTCTGCATTGGAAAGCGCTTACTGTTGATAAAAAATTAGACTACAAGACTTGCCTTTACGTTCAAGCCGTAGCTCAATAATGAATAAAATGCAGGCTAGAAGCCACCCAGTGCCCAACACAGCGAACGCCGTTTGTAATTGAGTTATGGTTAACGGAGCCTCTTCATATTTGGGAAGTAAATTTGCCGCTGAATAGCAAGGGATTTTCCTGAAACGGTTGAGGTAGATGTATCGTGTTATTCCGCCTTCAATCGCTTTCATAATCCTAAAGGCAAAGGTAAAAAGGGTAAGTACCTGATTAATTACGATTAATCAATTGCTTAAACCGATTTTAAATTGTGCTAGTTATGAAGATTGCCTCTAAGTTTAGCTATAGCTAACCTATTAACGAATACTATTCAATTATTATTTAGCTAATACTATTAACAAGATTTAATGGTATAGTTGTAGCTAATCCGAGATAATCGAGATATACATGGATTTTTTTAGAGTCAGACATACTTAATTTGAAATGCCTTGGTTAACGGTTGAAGATCCTTGGACATGTACCAACCCGAGCTGATGGGAAATGTGTCTGCTGGATGTAACAGTGCCAATCTGCATTGGCCAGTGGAGACAAAATCTGGAAGCATGATTGTCTCAGCCATTGGTTCGCCCTAACAAGAATAGTGCGGTGTAACGTCATACGTGTATAGGAACTAAAATCTGTAAGAAATTATATACTCACTGTTAGAAAGCCGTACCCCCCTTTGAGTACCATCGCCGCGGCGTCTTTGTCGTTGGTAACGAGACATGCTGGGCATTTTCTCAGCAAATCTCCAAGTTGCTTTTCGTAACCATTTTTAGCTTGCTGTTCTTAGAAACAAATTACTTAAGCTTCAGATCTTTTTGTAGGAATTTTCAGGGATTTTACTAGAATAGTTGCAGTTAGAAAGACGTTCTTATTAGCGACGGGCTTTAATGCATCTTTCTTGACGAAATCCTCGAAATTCTTGATAGAGAAGTCAGCAATGGGTGCAGTTATGAAAGAAATCATGATTGAAGTATAAGCGAATACAATTATAACTGCTCCGAGATTCCAACCAGTCAAAAGAAGCCGACCGTGTAGGTTCCTAGGGTTGAATCCACCTAGCGGCAAACAAAAGCAATGGAGGTATCAAAATAGTATTTTTTTTTTACCTTGACCAACAACGAGCGATAGAGTGTAAAGAAGTCCTAAACTGTATTCATCGCCAATAGTTAGTTGCTTAGACAATACATATTGAAGGATTGACAGTACCACGATGCTAGAAATTATTGCAAGCCACACCTATAATAACAGCCACAATATTTCGTTTTGGCAATGCAACTTTACGCTAAGGCTCCCGTCTACCTTCGCTTATTGACATGAAATACTCACAGATGGCGTTGATATTTGTTATGGTTTTGCAAAAGCCTTGCGTAAGAAATTAAAGAAAATAAATAGATAACTAATTACCGGCAAATTTTCTAAGCTGGCTTTGCAACTCAAAAGTAAAATTTGTCGCCAAAGTTTGCTTGGCAGCCCAGTTTCCAGTCGGAACAAAGATGTCTAGAAATCGTCTTGTCATATTTGAAAACAATTTGTGGTTGTCATAAATTGTTTTTTTTTTAAGTATCATGAAGTACAAAATCAATAGAAATTTGCTTAGTCGACGTATTTCCCGTAGTGGAAAAGTTAATTTGCATACTACTAATTTATTGTGCATAGGAAACAATTATGTAGAGTTGTACACTAGCGATTAGTATGCTTGAACTTTTCTGTTAGTGTAGTTTTGTATGAAATTTACTGTTTTTTGCACAAAGTTGTGCCGAAATTCCCCGAGCTAAAGTATACCGAAAATGCACCGAGCTAAAGTATACGGGATGCCTTAACATTTATTAGCGCACCGATGCATCGAAAGGTTTTACGTTGGAAAGCAAGTCATATTCCACTACTGGCGGTGGCATAACGATAACCCAGTTACTTGAATAGTCAGGCCAGATTGCATCAAACAGTTTCCCCCGTTCACTGCTGTATACAAGTGCCGTGACAGCAATATCGACTTCCTGTATAATTTTTTCTTTTTTAAATGCAGTTCAAATTACTCGAATCTTAGATAAATAATGAGCACTGTAAAGGTAGTACGTAGAGGAATAACAGTTCTACCAACGGAGGTACAAATAATTGTATAAATTCTAAATACGTAACCTTATTTCTGAGCATTTGAGCTACCGTGTACTTGGACCCATCTAGAACAAACCCATTTTCCGGCGCTTTCACAAATTCGTACCTATAATTATCCAGTGAAATGTAAAATAGAAAGGTATATATAATATAAAGTAAGTAAAAGAGAAATGACTAAATTCCTACTTCAAATTCAGACTATCTGCTATTAATTTGAAAACCTCTATCTCAATGCCTAGCCAGATAGTTCGGTTTCCATGCTTCTCGTGATACGAGAATGGTGTTAACTAAGAATGAACAAAGTTAGATACTCTTATCAACTTTCTGTTTACTGTTAGAGAATAGTAAGTTATACATCATAAGTGCCTGCTCGAATGCGTCGCTTCTCAAATCCTTTTACTCCAACACATTCTTTAGTTATCCCGTTTCTGCGAATAGCATTTGCCATTGACGATCTTGTAAAACTGGCATGGTTTTGGTACTGACCAGAACGAAAATTGGTTAAGGATACAATATGAAGCTGGAATACGAGGTATTTGTGACAAGGGGTATCCTTTGTAAGAAGTACCCACACGAACAGTGGGTACTGTAGGGCTTTCATGAAGGCGTCAATCGAAGAATAAATCCGATCCATGTCATTGACGATGAGTACCACCGACTGGCTGGTCTCTCTCTTCATTTGGGCTGGACATTTAATTAGTAAGATTTTTTTTTCAGAATTGTTATGTAATACTTGTCCGAGGTCCGAGTCGAGTGAGGCGTGCTTTCAAAATACCGTGCTCGATTTCGAAATTCCGTAATATCATTCGAGTATACGCATCATTTTCAAGCAAATTTTCTAAGTTGATATCGTTGTTGTAAACCACTTCTAACGCAGAACAAGTTTATGACAAATTTGTTTAATGTACTTTTTACCTAAATATTTTGCAGTACTCAAGCTGGCTAGTAATGCCACCAAGAGTAATACTACCTTCATGATCAGTTTGAACACTAAGTCTGCTTTGGAAAACGAGAATGTAGTCCTATTTAAGTTCATCCAAAGTAAGCAAGAAGTTTGCATATGGGCCGTCTTTTGTATTAACATATTAATATAATACATCTGCGTGAGTTCGTACATGGTAAACGTGCTTATGTTCGTAACTGTCAAAATCAGTTCGACTTGTGATCCTGTCACGCTCAAGTCTCTGGTATGAACCAAAAAAATGGTCGAACTTCAAGTTCCGCTTCAAAACGAGTGCATTAAAGCACGTATACTTGCTTGAATATATGCAATGCGACGAGGGTATTTCAGTTATTCTAATACGTGTAGACGGTGTAGTTTACTTTATGTATAATATGAGCTTAAATTTTAGGCAAAAGACGAGACAACGAGCGTGACAGTCTTTCTTCTCTTCTTATGACCAAAAACAATCCGGAACTTTTTAGTTTCATGTATTGAATTATATGTCTTATCATATATTGTATATTGACGTGTCACGATAATATAAACAATAGGAATTGGTATAGGTATACCACATGTTATATACAGAGGCTGATATCCAGGGATTTTTTTTTTCAAACGTCGTATTACTTATCTGAGTAAGTCATCCTACACAAATCATTCCATTGCAAGATTCTCTGACATATGTTTCAAATAGATGTCCATTATTCTTTAACAACTAACCGGTAACAAGACTTGTCCATATTGTATAAGGCATGAAAATGCCGTTAAAATTACCTATTGATATCTATATGTTAAATTAATACTCTTGTGTTCTCGATTGTTAAGATGACCTGATGTCAGTCATCCATTTGACGTCGAAACATGACGGTCTTGTGACCACCCCCAAACTTTTTCGCGATCATTTAGAACACTAAACGAATTTCCTACCCATTGGCCATTTTTCTATTGTATTTTAATCTTAGACATTGTTCTACATTATTTTATAAGAAAAATTGCATGTAAATTGAGTAAAGTTATAGTTATCACGCACGACATTATTTCCGCAGAAGCAATGCGCGTGCATATACACCCCATCATAACAATACACGTCGCCTCGTAGCGTTAGCTTAGAGTGTAACAATCTAAGCTACGAATTGCTTCTGTAGGCATACCACTGAACATTGTGCAAAGCGTTTTGTACCATTATTTTTTATTTCGGCTTAATAGCAATTTTAAAGGAAAATACACCCCTCCACCCTTCTTCCAGCCCAACGGCGTCCAGTTTAGCACGTCACTTGTATATCAGCCCGTAGCCTGAAAAGATGTCGCAAGCTACCAGCCAGTCTTTCGAATTTACGTAAGAAAGCCAAGATAAAAGTCCGAGCCATGGTGTGCCTTAAAGTGAATGACATTACAACAAAACTCTGCTTAAAAAAAAGAAAAAAATCCCACTTTCCAGTGTACTGCCTTTACTAACTTGTTCGGTGCATCGAAGTATATTGAGTCTCCAAATGAAACCAAAAATGGACAGGGATTCCCATTTTAAGAAACACAATAGCATTGTTTCGAAATGTAATACTAAGATTGTCCATCGAGGTACTGCGATTTAAGAATAAAGTTAACATTTAATTTCCCGTTAGGTTTACAATAATTATCACTGCTGCCATTTTGTGTGCTTAATTTGACCTTTAAAGTAAAACATAAATTTTTTATAAACATCAAAAATAAACTTTTAAAAATGTACTTTAAAATTAACCCTTTCTCAACAAAACCTAACAAAACCAACGAATTAAGTGCAGGAAAAAAAGAGGAACCTATATACATGAATCCCGCCTCAACTAAACGCATTATCAGGGTCTTCTCCACCAATAATAAATTAGGGCGCCTATCAGTTGTGATGAGCAGGATTGTGTTTTCTGTCTTCAGTAGCAGTTATACCTACAGTTGTGAAGTATCACAGGTGACTTGAACTCGTTAAAGCATGGAAAATATGAGTTGTAGAGCGCAGGCTTTTGCAATGTCTGCCTTACTTGGTTGCGAAAAAAATAAGCGCAAATTCCCTGAAGAAGAAGAACGAGAAGGAAGTCCAACTCCAACCAAAATTAAACGTTCACCGGACGCAGATTTCGATAAACATTTACCTGGTTCTATACGCGCAGAACTTCTCGACAGAGGCCTTTGGCAACAGTTCTTTCAATTGGGTACAGAGATGATCATTACCAAAGCTGGCAGGTACCAAAACTAACCTATTGTATAACCCTAATAATCCTCATTGCAAATGGAAACAGACGCATGTTTCCGTCGCTCAAAGTTGGACTAGGCAATTTAGAAGACGAGTCTTTCTACATCACGTATTTGGAAATCGAACCCGTAGACGATAAACGCTACAGATACGTGTACCAGAGGTAAGGTAAAAACAATTGACAAGCTTTTGTTTTACTTAAAAAGCCGTTCGCTTGTAGCTCGCAGTGGGCCGTTGCCAGCTCAGGCGACAGTCCGCCATCTTGGAACCACCGCTGTTACGTTCACCCAGATGGACCAGCTTCTGGTCGCCAGCTACGACGAGTTGTCTTCGATCGCCTAAAACTTACCAACAGTCGCAAACCTTCCCCGGGTCAGGTAAATGGTGTTACAGAAATCTTGCACCTTCGGTTTAAACGTATATCAGTTAGTGGAGTGACATGAATTTTACATCAATTTAGATTTCCTTACACTCGATGCACAAATACCGACCCAAGCTCTTCATCCAGAAATTAAACTCTAGTGATTTAACGCTCTTATCCAATCCTGACGCGTCCATCATGAATATCATTCAACCTGATAGGGCTGAGAGCTTTGTGTTTCCCGAAACTGCCTTCATCACCGTCACCGCTTACCAAAACCAGGAGGTAAACAAAAGTTAATCATTGCACAGCTAGCAATTTTCTTACTCATTGAATCATGTTTGTTGAAGATTACGCGCCTGAAAATTGCCAGCAACCCCTTTGCTAAAGGTTTTCGCGAGAACAGCAGAGAAAGGTAAAAAGATTCGACGCATTAGCCATGCGACTGCTAATCTGTGGGGTGGGAGCATCGGAAACAATGCTAGGATTGTCTCACTTATCTTTAATTTGGTAACAAAGGTTTCCCAGCAAAACGCCGCCTGATAAGCGATGAAACAACGCCGCTTAGCCCCCCCCACACACACACACAATCCAGTTGACTCGAGAAAGTTTCGCTAGACACGGTGTACATAGGTGCTTATTCTTGCTAAAACACGTCCAGCTCATAACATTAGCAAGGTCAGAATCTTGACAGCTTATCGAAAAGGGACGCTTTGACAACAATGCCCACCTTGTTCTCCTAAAAGGGGAACAAGATAAAAAAGACTCCAGCGATGAACTCAACGCCAAAACATACGAGCAACTTTACACCGCTTTAATCATCTCATTTTATTCTTATTGCTTTTTTCCCTTTCATTTATAGGTGTTACTCAAACTTCCGTGGACTCGAATCAACAAGCGCCTCAGTCCACCCTTGGCCCACGCTCACGACGTCATCAGATGTACTGCATCAACATGTATTCACGACACAAAACCCGTGGTACAATAGCATCAATCTTTGTTGGCTTAACCCAGCATTACCTCTCCCCATGCTACCCTGGCGGACAACTCCCAATGATGCTTTTACAAGTGACGAATCACAGTAGAACTCAATAATCTGACAGTTTAACGGAATTCTGCTACTCAAACAACTGCAGATCAAGTTTGACCACAATGTCACCGCATTCCACTTCATGCAAGGGCAGGCGTTTTGTAACGGGCCCTTTCTGAGCCATTCCACTTTGATACACTTCCCACATGGCAAACTCGGTCCGACCCAAAAATTCTAAGTAAAAAAAAGCCACAACAATGAAATATTAAGTGAAATTTCAAACACATACATAATAACTACAGATGAAGTGAACATTCTAACACAACACTGAAAATTCATGTGAAAATTTAAACAGATCCACAACAATAAAAAATCAAACTGAAGATTCAAACTCATCCACAACAATGAAAAAAGTGTCCTTACCGTTGGGAGAAAAGTAGTCTTTGTCAAATACAGTAAAGCAGAGAACATCTTGTCGAAGGTCTTTGACCAGGAACTGCATCGACGCATTCCATTTCGGGTTCACGGTATTAGGTACCACTTTCGTTCGATGTTCTTGCGAACCCATGGTTACTTCGCAATACGGATCAATTTTACCTAAAACGCAACGCGCAGTAAACGTACAGTACACGAATCAGTTTACTGTGACTTAAAGTGTGTAGGTTCATCAAAGGTTGTGGACGGGTAAAGATAATGAAGGGGTGAGCATTTTTATGCAAACTAAAAAGTACCTTTGCCGTGCTTTAGAGCCAAACCTACTCCTTCAACTACGATAACTCGGAGTCGAGCCACTGGTGTTCTAGAACGCTCTATACATGCAACAGCCAAAAGAGAACGAAGAAAAGATGTACACAAAGCAAGACGTGAAAGTTAATTAGAAATATGCATGCACTATGTTAGACACCGAATACAAGCTTTTTGCTACCAAACTAACCACTTCTAAGTCAGGAAAAAGTGTGGGCGTAGATTGCTGGCATTCCAATGTCAGACTCGGGTAACTTACTGTTAGGCGATTGCATTTGCAGATTTACGCCTTCGAGCACGACTACCAATACGCGACCACACGCATTCACGTGTCTATCCTCTAAAAAATTCATTATTATTTCCCTATCTTCCCCTCGTGTGTCATCACTTCCACGGCTGCTAAGTTGATCCCTCTAACTCAGTGATCAAAACTTAAAATATTCAGAACCTTACTCGACTTTTGGCGTTGCAGAACAGCACGTTCCACTTCTATAAAGCTCCGACGCGATTCTTCTAGCCGTTTCAACCATAACGTCTTCTCGGATGTGGACAGCGCCGCTAACTGAACTTTATTCTCCAAATCTTGTACTGAGAACCCTTCGCTCAGGTTTGAATCTTCCGTGGTGGAGATTAGTGTCTCGTTAAGAAACATGGGCTAAAGAAAATTATATGCATCTAAGTTATCTGCATTATGTATCTTAGAATATGGAAGAATTTTAGAGGATGGAAGATGCACTCACTTTCTTGTAGATCTTGAAGGAATGCGTGGTCGTGCTAGCGAACAAGTACTGCATGTTGAGATTCGCCAAGGGTTTGTTGGCTTGCGTTAGGAGCAGGAAGTCGTTAAACAAGAACCCCATCAGCTCTTTTCCGCTCTTTGGCTAAAAGAACGTACAATTGAATAGATCTTCCAAAACATTTCTGCTATCTCTTCTAAAGTACCGTACCTTTTTCAAATAACCGTAGTGGACCAACTTCCTTGGACCAAGGATGTTCGTCAAGGATGGAAACACTAACGGTTCAGGCAATCCTTCGCATACTACGTGTTTCTGAAGCCATTCTAGACGGTCTGAATTCTCTTGTTCTCGAACCCCTTCGTTTATCTAGCAAAAAGTAATAGAAAATACAATAAACAAACAAAATGGAGACGACAAAGAGCCGTACTTGACTGCAAAGCAACTCGGCTTTACCGAACGCTTCTTCCAACTGGATTCGATCGGGATGAGACCCATCCGTGCTCTCTAATATCTACTCCACACAAAAAAAATCTCAATAAATTCACAACATAAAAGTTCTCGTTATTTCATGATTTAACCTTTTTGATCAGAAGCGGGTACTTTGTTATCCGCTGCATAGGTTTCAACAGAAACGAAGATAAAGGCATTCCCTGCGCTCTAGGATCCTTTTGACAGTCTTTGAGAACCTTAGCAAATTCCGGAGAAGTTTCGAATTTCTTCTGCAGCAATGCAGCGCCACTCAGCTGTCGACTGCAGAACCGAATGTATGGCGCCATATGCGGCAACTAGTCACACAACGAACAAGTACGTGTCAATAGCTTTCAAACCCTCTCCACAAAAAGTAATTTACATTTTCGCATAAGATGTCTCCAACCATTTGCACGATTCCATTGGCGCTCATCTTCTTCCTGACTCGGAACGCTCTAAGAGACTTGTTACTGGCCATAATTAGTTCTTTCCAGTTCACAAAAATAGTATCCAACTCTTCCGTGGTCAAAACCGCTGCCCGAGCCAAAGGTTTTCGGAACGTCTAGCAAAGTAGGACCTTCATTAGTTCGCATTTCGCGTTAAAGGTCACCCAAAGGCGCGAAAGATGCCACACTTACGTCAAGTACAATGCTCATATCTTTCATATAGGTTTCTTCAGTGGCAATGAGCTCAAGGATATGGTCTTGCCGTTTCCTTTCCAGTGGTGTCAAAGATGAGAGAACGGGTACTAAGGAATTAGAAACTATTCAGGAACCTTTGTGTCTGAAAACCCCCAAAAACCTCCCAAAATTGTTTAGTTTTTTTTTCTGCGATGCTTCCATTTATTATAGTTTACTTCGAGTGGTGGGACTAAGTACTTTATTTAGGATCAAGAGTAAAGAAGTGCCCAAGCTAAAGTTTCCACCCTGCTAGGAAGCAAAGGAAGCAACAATAAAAAACGAAAACAAAATGGCCGCCACTTGGAGAGTATTTTGAATTTACGAAAGCCATTTACATACACACAAGCCACAAAGAGGAGGAACTGGCTGTCTAACAATGAATAAATAATTATTATGAATATTTTTTTCTCGTGCAAGAGTTTAAGAAAGTCGGCGTGCCCACTACCAACAACAACTAACTGGGCGCCATATAAAACAACGTCGAAAAAGCGGCAAAAACGTAACATGCATTCCACATAACACACATCAAAGAGCGACGAAAACTGTTGGAAACCAACACACTAATAAGTCCCAAACTGGATAAGAAGATTTTTGAATGACAAAAGCCCCACAAAACTTTTGGTGTCTTTTTAAATAAAAACCGACGAATAGGTTGTGGTAGTGGGCCCCGGGGGAACTTTATCCTAGAAAGAATACAAACCAGATTTGTTGTTTTTCTTTCCTTTTTTTTTTGGTACTCCAAAGGGAGAGAAATATAAGAATCAAGAAAATCATACAAGGAAATACTAATAAGAAAAGATGAAAGAGGAAGTTTGGAAAAGCAAAATGAGAAGTTTCTTTGTAATGTACTTACATTGTTGAGAAGAAGATGGCGACGATTCGACGTAATTGGCTGGAAAAAGGCCCATCACGTTCCGAAGCGATCCTCGCCACCAAGATGCCTCATCTTTGCTTATAACCTGGATCGCATCGCCAGCCACGAAGCTTAGCTCGTCCTGATTCTGAGCCGTATATGGAAACAAAGCAACGACCGTTTCTAAGGTTTAAAAAATAATACAAAATATCGATTAATTGTAAGAATCTTGGGTGAAACGGGCTAAATACTGACCTTGAAGCATTGGAGGCGGGACCGCCGGCGAATGGGTGGGCATACTAGGCAACGTAGGCGTGTCTTCGCCATCATCTCTCATTTCCATGGGTACCGGAGTGGTACGAGTGCTACCTGAGCTGAGTACTTTGACATAGGACGCGGGAAACCAGCCCACTTGACGTTTCCGTCCTTTCGCCTAAAGTTCAGTAGTTATCATTGTAAGAAATAATTTTAAAAATAATAACAATAAAGACTAACTTGAAGTTCGCCTTCCCACCAACCAGAGGTCGATTTCTTCTTAATCATAATCAACTGCCCGCGTTGCAATGATAACTGCTCCGACGAGGTGGCCGTGTAGGGTGCCACCACTGTCGCGATCTCGGGTTTTCGTCCTTTCTGCTACAAAAACGAAACGTTAGGATTCTTAAAAGCACTCTAATCTTGAACACTAAGCAATGCCGATTAGAACAATGAAATTTTGGCACGTGACAAGAGTAATCAAACTAAATGAACAGTGAAACGAAGGAAGCAACGGGAGCAAACGATAGCTCTTGTAAGTCATATGCTTCAGGAGTCACGCTGTTACTTGTGAGTCATCATTACGCACAGTACTTAGTATCGTTAAGTTACCGCTGTGTCACTGCCAACAACAATGAAGTACTCAATCAAGTAGGCAACTATAACCCCCCTCACTATCAAAGAATTTTTGCACGAAATGTGCTGGTTTTCCCGAAAAATTGTTTCGAAATTCCCCATGTTAACCGACTATACTGAGCGAAGGTATACGGGAGCCTTAATGTCTGCCAAAACAAAGCTTGACTTTCGAGAAATATTTATAAGCATTGTGAGTGCGGGTGCAATTATAAGCCAAGACGACCAAAGATGGCAAAGAAACAAACGCAAGGTAGCCCAGTTTCGGCTTTACCTGGAAAATACTAGGCGAAGCAGCTCCACAAGTACCGGGAGTGTTTGGCGATGATGCAGACAACTCCTTTTTTTTTCGTTACGAAATTGGAAGTATAGTAGCCCCCAGAAAACATACAAAGCACCACGTTAGAAAGGACCCCACCAAAAACACCCGTTCAGAACATTCAGTTTCACTCGTCAACAATTGGACAACAATCAACACCACTGAAAACCTCAAACATTCTTAAAAATTAACCTACCTGGCCATCATTATCTACTGGAACTGTAGCAGGTCGAGCAGCGTAATCCTCCGGGGGTGACGTCAATTCCGGTGGGGATTTCTGGATATGCTCCCGCGCTACCATAGTTGCCGTCGCAGCCTACAACGGTTTAACATTTTACTTTAGTTTTTACTTCAAAATAGCTCAGTATTTGGTTTAAATGATGATCAACCATGCAAAAGCTTATATAGGACAACATACCTCCACTTCATTATCCATAACGGCCTCATTCTTACGATACGACGGGGACAAAGTAAAGGCAAAACACAGCAAGAAAGCAGAAGTATAGAAAGAGGACAAAAAATGGAACACATTAGCAACATGGGTGAAAAACAGCGGGGAAAATTTTTTTAAGTTTCGTTTCTATCTTACTTGCATGTCCAAAACCATCGCTACTACAACAGGCTCTTCAACTACTGCGCGCTGCACATAATTACTTGGGAAAATACCCTCCCGGCCATTAATGTTTCCTGTCCACCAGTCGCCATCTTTACGGATGACATGGATCGCTTCTCCAGCAGAGAAACACAAGTCTCCCGGCTCGGCGGAATCGTACGGAAACAGCGCAACGTAATATTCATCCGCTGCTACGCCTACATCAAAATAATCATTATGAACCCAAACTAACCAATTGTTAATAAAAAAAAATTCCCTATTGTGATTCCCTTGGTAAATTTTCTTGTCTTCATATATTGCTAGATCATAATTTTAAAGGAGCTATGGAAAAACGGGACCATTTCATAGAGATAACGGTAAGTAACAATAGGCGAAAACCTACGTTAGAATTGTCGGAAAAAATAACAATGTAGTATTTATAATTGTAGTTGGTTCTGTAAGTACTTTTACAATAATGTAACGTAGTATTATTACCACAACTAATAATTATTATTAACTAATAATGATTACTAGTAGTAGTAGTTGTAGTTATGAATTTTTTATTTATAATATTTATTATTTAGAACAACTTTTACTTATAAATATTTTAAACATTTTTGGAAGAAATATTATCAATTTACCCTTTGGTATTTCCACAGGTTCTTCTTCCAGTACTTGGACGTAGGTTTTGGGGAACCAGCCTCTGGTATCGTCAAACTCTCCATACCACCAATCATCCTGTTGCTCGATGATCGTTACCACTACCCCGGGTTGGAGCGACAAATGATCAAATTTCTCTCCCGTCCATGCAAACAACGCTTGGGCTCTCACTCCTTCCACCAATTTCCCCTAAAATTCAAAGATTCAAAGTTAGTAAATAAAATCAATTTACAATTAGCAAATCGAAGTCATAAAATGAGTCAGAAAGTCGCGCTTTTTCGCGTTGGAAATTACCAAGCCAAGTACGAGAGTGTTGGACGAGTTATTTTGACTTGAAAAACCTGCTGAGGCGTCTCCCAAGGATCCATTATCGCTCATATTCTCAGGCAATTCTTGGATCCCTCTACAAAAAAGTATATATATATACATATATATTAATACGTAAAAATTATAAGAATTAATAAAAGATAATATTAATAAAATTAATGAAAAACGATTTTTAAAAGATTATTACTTGTCCTATTTAGTCTCTAATTAGTCAATTTCTTACTCTAAAGGTCGTTTTGTAGTAGCATTCGTTATCATGGCAGTGGCGGAGACTTCAGATTCCAACTTTTCGACATAAGCTTCAGGAAACCATCCAGAAACACCTTGCAATTCACCTCGTAACCAGCCAGGTTCACCAATGTCGCCTTCGGACACCTTTAACAAAAATTAATTTTCATTTTCAAAATGTTTTTAAGCTGTTTTATTTATAGAAAATTTGATTTTACCCAGATTATATCTCCCGGTTGGAATGATAATTCATCAACGTTTCGTGACACGAACTCGTACAACGCCCGATACTTCGCTTTTCCTATATGCAAATCTAACCAGTCGCACCAAAGAAATAAAAAGTTTATAATAAACAACGAAAAAATTAAAGTAAATAGTCCATAATTAATTAAACAAAAATACGCAATTAAATTACCGTTCGGAGAAAATCCTTTCGATTCTTTGGGCGGCCATAAATCGGATTCTTCGCCCCAGCCAGCGGTAGGGGGCGGAGCATCGTCCCAAACCGGAAGGGCTTTCTGACTAGCGGCAGTCAACTTCATTGCCAGTACCTGAAATCATAATTTAATTACAATATAATATATCTAATAATATAATGTCTCTTAAAAAAGATCTTAAAAGAAGACAATCTCACCTGTTGCCGTTTGGCGCTATAAGTAACATACAAATCTTGACAATTGTTAACTATTTTCGTGACGTCCTTCTGAACGGAAGTTAAGTGGGAATTATTATTTTCCATATCTTGGGCTTTTTTCTTCGCCTATAATAGATAATGAGTGAATAAGACAAATAAATAGAAAATCAGATAATAAAAATGTGAAGCTTTTAATTCTTAAATTCATAAAAATTTGAACAAGTAGTTACTTCTTCCTGTAAATCGTTCAATTTGTCTTTCAGCAATTTCAACGCCATCTGGCGAGCATTGCAGCTTTGGATCAGAGCCGGATCTCCTATTTTATTATAAATATTTACAAATATTACTATAAAACCAGAATTTAAAAGTAAAAAAAAAAGTAACCATTCACCTGAAGGGGTCGAACTCGTTTTTTGCTTGGAATCCAGGCGAGACTTTTCTTGATGTAGGGTTAGCATGATCTGGTTTTGTTCCCGTAGCTTGTTTTTGATGCTCCCGATTTCACTGACATAAGTATCGCGCGTGGTACGCATTCCATCGATTTCGTTTTTCACGACAGCCACGTTTTCACGCGACTCACCAATTTTGCTTCCCAATTCCTTGACTTTATCATTCTAAATCAGAATTAAGAATTAAACATCATCGCTTATCAAAGTTAAAAAGAGATAAATTCGTACCAACTGAGCTAATTCAATGGTTAACGTCTGATTCTTCGCTTTTAACGCCATCAAACGCTCTTGCTCTTTCTGCCTTTGTAGCAACAACTCTTGCATGCGTTGACGCTGCCACTCAAGCTGGCGTTGACGCTCCATTTCTCTATAAAAACAAAAATTTTGATTAAAAGGCGGTTGAATACTTCAAAAAACTAACAAAATCTATAAAAATTATTCCAGATTCAACTGAAATTCACCCTGTTTTATTAAAAGAATTCCGAAAACGCGGTTGGAAACGGAAATCTTCGGATTAGAACCCAAAGTCTCTTTTTCAAAACGTGAAAATGCAAACTTAATCACAGGAAAGCCGGTTAAAGACACAAAGCTTACCTCAAAAAACGAATGCGAAGGATAATTATGATACTTCAAAGAAAGAACGAAAGAAAACAATACGAAAGCTAATGTTTCCCTTACCTACGCGCAGCTTCGCGTTGTTCTAACACTTTCAGACGCTCAGATTCACGTTCTCTTTCTAGTTCCATCTGCTTCGCTGCTAGTTTCTCTAGTTCGGCCAGTCGTTTCTTTTCCTGCTCTTGTCTCAACTTTTCCACTCTCGCTTGTTCTTCACGCTCGACTCGCAACCGCTCTTCTCGCTCCCTACGTTGCGCATCTGCTAACGCTTTGCGTCGTTTCTCCAATTCCGCTTGGCCTTTATCGAAATTTTCTTTTCGCTTGTCTTCAAAGCTCACTAAAAAACAAAAAAAATACTGTAAAAAAGCAAGGACAATAGAAAAATAGAAAGAAAATAAACCTGGTGAAGTAATTTTCGAATCGTCGCTAGAAACGGGTTCGGATTTAACGAATTGCGCGGCCGGATTCATATTAATACCCTCATTAGAACTAATGCTCGCGCTTCGTAGTTTGTGGAAGGAGGGCGGGATCATGTTAGCAGGCAACACGTCAGGTAAGACATCGCCAGCTCGAGCTAGCTCGCAAAGATGCATCGCTAATATAAACTCGTCGCAAGATAAACGACCGTCGCCATCCATATCCGACAGACCCCTTATAAAAATAATTTAGAATTTCAAATCAAATTCTGAAAGTTGTAGTGAAATTTTTTGATTTTCTACAGAAGTTTCTACTTTCTACTTACCAAATTTTAGCCAAAAGAGCTTGGGGTAACTGGCTTTGTACCAGTAATCCACGCGCTTGCATTCCCGTTAAAAATCCCGTTTTATTACGGTCCGTATTATTGAAGATTTGAGTATACTTCACTTTCGTGGCATGAGGCAACGCCCAATCGCTAGATACCCTACAAAAGAGAATGTCAGTTAATTAATATTTTTCTATTATTATTATTATTTTACTATTAATATTAATAATATTTTACTACTACTACAACTACTACTATTTTTAGTGATTTTGCTATTATTATTGTTATTATTAAAGTAGTGTCCAAGTAAAAGTAAAAACGGGAAGTTCAGACAACGAATTTGAGAACTAGAGATCGAATTTGACAGTTAACCCTTCCCCTACACTTGGCCTAATGCTTACCTTTAGCGCTTCGGTTTCACGAAGAGCAACCTCATAACGGTAAACATAGTTATCAGTAACTGAGAATTGTGACATTAGCCTATACGAATAGAGAAGAGTATTCATTTTCTGATGTCCCTGAATTACGGCCACACAATACATGACCATAACTCATTTTAGATTAAGGAATAACTAGACAAAAGAAAGAAATATTGTAACATTAGATGCACTGATTTGTAACTAGATTTGAGCTTAAATTAGACTGTAGACTAGATTGTAAGGTTAACTAAAGAAATTAGACAGTAGAATAGATTTTAGTATTCTTGAAATTAAATTAGTTCTTAAATTAGTGCAAGATTCAGCTTATTTTGAGGCTTTGGATACTTTATTTCTTTTCTTCTTATAGTGGATAGAAACGTTTATCTTACGAGTCTTGTCCGGCCAAAGATGTTTTTCGTGACAAACCGAGTGTTGGCTCTGCCACGCCTACCAACGGTGCCACAGAAGGCATAAAATTTGCTGGTTGAGCTATGCCCGACAAGGGTAGAACATTGGGTGGGACAGGGTTAATGGGGGCAGCGGATTTTAGTACTGGAATGGATGTAGGCATCACATTAGGGGCGGCAAAACCCACCAAAGATGGTTGAACCAATGGTGCGTTCATAACTGGCGCGGGAATGGACATGTTAACTAGCTGAGCTTGAATCGGAAGTTGCGGGACAGGAGAAGCTGACAGCGATGGATTCATAGACGCAGGATTCGACGCTATGGATCCTAACACGTTCGCCGATTACGTCGATACTTTTCCATTTTATATGAACATTTTTCTTTCCTTTTGTTAAGTGTTCTTAAACTTACCAGGAGTGGATAGCAAAGAGTGTTTCAGACTAGTTGGGAGGGTGGCCGGAAACTCAAAGCCACGTAATTTGAGATTAATCAGTTTGCAAGCTACACCAAATTCGACAAAGTCCAATTTTCCATCAGCATTACTGTCAGCAAGTTCCCTGCTCACAAGACACAAATGGCAGTCAATATCTAAAGTCTATACTTGCAAATGGAGGTTGTTAAGGATAGAGTTACCATATCTTTCCCAACACGAGGGGCGGAAGCTGCGATTGGAGCAAGAAACCTTTGGCTTGGTCGCCCGAAACCAAACCGTTGACAGGTTTGAGACCAGCAAATTGCTCCGCATAGCGATTTTTTTCCGTAGCAGTTACAATGTACGAATCCATCGTTTATTCCGTCTCCTACTCCCAGATCTAAGCAAAAATAAATAAATTTCCAGAATAACATATTATTATTAAATTAGGCGCATAGCAATTAAATCCTAACATTATCTCAACACAATAACAGAGCAATCTAGAAGACGAGCAAAAAAGACGGGATAGAAAATCAAAATATAGATATATAACAATAGAGAAAAAATATAAACTAAAGCAATTTAAGGTTGGGGCAAAAAGACAGACAGTTTAGAAATAAAATATCTTAAAAAGAGCAAGACATAGAGCTAAGATAAAGCTAGAAGAGCTGTGTATGTTACGTTAGGCGTTGTAACGAACAAGTAAGTAGGTTAATGACTGACAATGAGTCATTAAGCTATATAGCCACATCGACGATCGTGGATCGATAATAAAGAAAGATGCACCAGTAAGACACTTCTGAAAATAAATTCAAATTGACCAACGATACAGATAATATTTACCTGTAACCAATTTGAATAGAAGTCGTATTGGGGAGCAAGAATAGCCAGAGATGTAAAAAACACTCAACCGCAACTTTATTAGTCTTTTTCCTACAACATAACACCCAAACAATCAATGAAAGAAGTTTTCTTTCAGGGTAGGAAATTACTCTAGCTTCGCTCTAAGGACTCGTTATTTCGTGTTAGTGGCGCCGCCTGCGGCATTTGTGTTACTGTGTGAGTTATGGAGAAAGACATCGGCCAAATTTCTGAATTCGTATTAAAGATCATTTCGGATTAGACGTAGTAAATGAGTATTTTAGATTATATTCAAATACATATTTACTAAACACACATTTTAATATCTTCATAGTACATTACATGCATATAAGATTTTCGACTTACATTTTCTATTAATTTCCCGCCGCGATAGTAGTGACGTAGGCAATCATACTTTCTGAACCATGAACCAGTGGGGTTGGATTTGAACTTAGGTCACATTTAGTTATATGGAGACACAATAGTATGTGTTATTTTGCATTAATTAGCTTTTGGTTAGATCACTTTATATAAAGTCAGGTCAGGTTAGCTTTGCCAGGTTCGCACGAAATGTTTGACTGGCTCGTGATTCAAAATTTAGATCCGCCCATGACGTAGCCAAAGTGACGTCCCTCAAATGTCAAGGCGTGACTTATTAGTGTTTTGTTACTCACGTGTTCTAATTGTTTTGACTTACTTTTGCCCAAAGAATGACAAATATTAATCCTCCAACTAAGGCAAAAAAGAGACGTGGTGGCAATTACTGTGTTGCATTTGGCTGTACAAACTGCTCTGGATTCAGTGGGGGGCTATTTACCTTTCCAAAAGACCCCATTAGAAGACGCCAATGGGTCTTGGAAGTCCAAAACACAAGGCTTGATTTTGTGGACACCTATAGAAAATGGATGTCAATTTGTGGTGCTCACTTTACAGCGGATCAATTTGACCCAGGTGTGGACCGTCAGATAGCCATGGGTTTCCGCTCAAGAAAGCTAGGTAGGAAATTACTACCAACTGCAGTCCCTACCGAATTCGTGAGTACATATGCCCTTCCTGGCCTAACTAGTGGTAGTGTAGCCCTAGCTCATCCCACCTCCTCTGAAGAAGAAATAGAAAGCAGTGAGGTAAATTATATGTTAAATTTTTGGGGATTAAAGAACTGTAATGACTAAAAGAACATGATAGATTATGATAGGGGTACCTACTCGGAGCCCAAGTCTCTTAACTCAAGAATCAAACGTTGAAAAAACATTTGCTATCATTTCCTGTCAGGAAAAACCTATCTCGTTTATTAAATCTGAACCTTATGCTGAGTTAGCTTTACTTGAGAGTGACCCTCTTTCGGAAGAATTACTTGAAGTATCGCTTCAAGTCGATGAAGGATTAACATATATTGCTCCCAACCCTTCAATGCAAGATTTTGCTTGCCAATTCCCCGGAACAACGACACAAAACTCGTCTTGCCAGTTCCCAGAAAATTCCCAGAAAAGTCTACTGTCTTCGGTAAAGACTATAGCCAAGTGTTATGTAATGGTTTCATAATTTGGCTAAATGTTTAGAAGGTCATTCAGACGCCTATAAACCCTGCTACTATTTCTGGAAATCTAGATGGTAGCTTAAGATAGAATGCCTCTTAAAGGAAGCCGAAGATCTCGAACCTGGTGACCAATTTGAGGTAAATTGCTCATTTTTCTCAGTATTTGTCATTTCTTAGGTTATCTTTCACACTGCTGTGCTCTCTGCATAGAAAACACGATACTCCTAAGGCGCACAGGGAATCAAGTGACACGCTAGTGACGTAACCACACCACACCACACGGCAAAAGTTACGAGTTTGGATTTTTCAAATCTCCTTTAATGTTGCTCGATTCCTCTAGATTAATATAAATTAATCTATATAAATTATAGATATCTTAAAAGGTTTTTTGGCTATTTGTTCTTTCAAAACAACCCAAATTTAATGGGTTCAAGCAAGTGGTTTGACCAGAGTTGCAACTGAAGTATCTCCATCTACGGAGCGGTACAGGAGCTACGCTTTGCGAGAGCCTTGAATAATAAAAATGGATGAAAATAAAGGTTTACAAGAAGGATTTATTTCATATGTATACTCTTTGTAATTTCAGTATCACTAACTTTTACATATAGGATTGGTCATAAAGGGTTTGTGTGTTGTAGTGTAAAATATCTTTGGTAGCATTTTCATAGAAATCTTAGCCAAGTAATTTTCACAAAATTAGCCGTTTAACCAGTGGCAGGGGTACCACTAGTAAGGCCAATGATTACTGGGATGAGATCCTTCCATATTTGGCCAAAGGAGGTCAGGGCAGTACCAACAATTGTAGAATAAGATAGCGTTAAAGGTAAAACGAAGAATTTGATGAGACTGATGAGTAAATCAATGACCATTGGGCCAATGGTCGTTCCAAGTGTAGTGTAGTTGTACGATTGACGATTTTCGACTAGTCGGGTGAACATGTCTTTGAAGTCTAAGCTGGTAACTTTGGCGATGAGTTCTTTGGCGTCTAAATTTTGGACAGCAGTCTCGGTTTTGACTTTACGAGCCACTGAATACAATTAGTAATAGTATTGTAGAGTGTAATTTGAAAGTAAGTTTTCATTTTTCTTACCTGCTGCATGGTTGAAGAGAACGCAGCACGACAAAAAAATTAGACAGATTGAAGCAACGTGTTTCATGGTTTAGCTTCAGTAGAACTGCTTACGGGGAAAACAGAACTGCGTTTCGTTATCTTGTAAGAAATACATGAGCGTATATATACGCATATGCAGTAAATTAATTTGTTTTTTCCTGACGCAAGCTAACTTTGACAGTACTGGAAGCGGGAAAAAGAACAAGAACACTGTAAAAGGCTTTTATTTATGATCCAGATGTTTCTCAAATATGCGATGTGCAATTATTATTACGTGAAAGCCAGATTTTGTACCTGGAAACCTAAAAGTCCGTCACTAATAAAAAACTGTACTTGAATCTGTACTTACAATACTGGAATATGTATCACAATACTCGAATGTAACCTTACAAAGTTTCGAACAAAGACGTCTGTCGTCTGTCCTTCGTGTGGATGTTGCTCAATTGTTTGTTGGTAAGTGTTGGAAAAACTACATCTGTATGGCCTTTGCAAACCGAACCTTTCTGTTGTTAGCGAATATAACACTTTCCTGATAGATCTTGACATTGCGCACTATAAACATATATGTAGTATATTAACAAGCATAGTGTGCAATCTGTTATATGATCACGAGCTCAAACGAATAAATTGTATTTCATCATTTAATTTCTAAACGTCTGTTTTATTAAATATTTATTTTAATAGGTCTCATAAAACCTAGAATTCAGTTTTACTTAATACAATTATTTATTGCATTTTTCTTTATTTTTCTGCATCGACAGTAGACTATTTTTTCACAAAATTAATTGTCCAAGTTTTTAAAATGGCTTTTTTACCCAAAAATTATGTAATAAGGAAAACTACGGTACAATAACATAACTGGACTTTTTAATTTTGTAATTTTCCAAATTATATGCAGAAATACGTATATTTGATAGGCGAAATCAATGTAGAGTTAAGAATTGTATTTCGAACTTGCGTTTTGGTCCATAGCAAAAACAATAGCAAATTTCAACAATACCAAAGAGGCCCAAAGAAGACAATGCGGTCACGTGTTGTATTACATCAAGATAAATATTGCATATATGAAATGGCATAAACACTTTTCCTGACTATAACAACTTGTTTAGTCTTAAGGCTTCTGTATACCTTAGCTCGTCACTGGCCTCTACCCAAGCCTCTACCGTGGGGAATTTCGGAACAACTTTTTGCATAAACCAGTACATTTCATGCAAAAATGCACTAACAGTTAAGTTAAACATGCTAATCGTTAGTGCACAATTCTTGTACATTTGTTTCTGATTTACAATAAATTAGTAGTATTAAAATTAAGTTTTCCACTACGTGAAATATACGTAAACCAAATATGAGTAGGGTTTTTCGAGAAATCTTGTTCTGAAAACTAGACGACTTGATTTGGGAAATTATGCTGTTACAGCAAACTTTTGGTGACAAATTCTACTTTTCATAAGTAAAACAAGCGTAGAAAATTTGCCGGCAATTAGCTGTCTATTTCTTTTTCGACTTTAGTACGCAAGGATTTCGCAAAACAAAAACAAACATCAGTGCCATCTGTTGTTGCTTCGCATCAATAAGCTAAGGTATACGGAAGCCTTAAAATATTCAGGAAAACTGCCCACGACCTCCCTTTGTTTGATAGGATAAACCAGCTTCGTAAAATCACTATTTTTTCATTGTATTATACGGGAATTACAACAGTGTAATATACGGGACCACTTAACAAGTCTTTTCTGAAATAACGTCTTTGCATTGGAAACTTTAACCAGCAATAAGGCTTGAAATCAGAGGTATCAAGCTTATAATAATGACGCCTATGGTATCCAAAATAGTGTTAACCATGGGGCCTAAAGCACCCACTACTGGAGCAATAAAGAATTTTATAATGGCAATAAGAATGTTGACAATATAAGGACCGATCGCAGTTCCAAGTTGATTATAATCGTACGTTACAGCACGATCCCCTGTCATAAATCCTGATCGGATTAGGTCTTTGCTGTGAATGTGTTCGGCGTGGTTCTTTCCAAGTCTGGAGAACACTGTGAAAACCAAGTCATTTAACTGTGATCATCAGTATAATGAGTAAAAGTAAATTTGAAATGAAATAAAAATATATTCAAAGCTTTTGGTTGATCTTTTACCTGCGGCGTGATTCAGTGCAACGCTGCAAGACAAGATGACTACGAAGAAGGCGAGAAACCGTTTCATGACTTTGACTTTGGTTTCGTTATTAGAACTGCGTATGCAAGAACTATAGTGATTCGTTCAAAGCGAGTTGCACAAGTAATATATGCAAGCGACTAGAACAATATTCGCTTTTTATAACTCAAGCGTTCCCTTGAAGGAAAAAAGGCCTCAAATTTTAACTTAATGCTCCAGATGTTTTTCCCCCAACATTCATATCCCAGTTATCAATTACGCGCAGAGCGTCTGCACATAGAACTTTAGACTGCAAAATTGACGTACTGTAACACGGAAAACGTTTGAATGGGTTAGGTCTTTGTTTTAAGTACCACAGCTGTCAAAAACTGTATATACTTTCATGAATATATGAAAACTTGTCTTCATAACCTACAGGGTCAAGAACATCCTGTTCGTTTCCGTTTTTCCATTGCTAGATATAAACAAGGGATTAAACACTGTAAAAATGGGTACTGAAAACAAGTACTTCGGGGCCTCTCAAAATGAGCAGTTGATACTCAAACTGAGTATGACCTCTCAATAGGAGTTATTTCTTCTCAATAGCGGGAGCCTGCACTCAAAACAAGTACACTATAGCTTAAAATGAGTAGGCTTTAAGTTAAAATGAGTCGTTCCCCTTGGATTGTGAGTTTTCGAACGTTTCTATCCTACAGCAAGGCTTACGCTGTATGGAATTTCATTGTTAGCTCATGGAGTGTGTGCCCCACTCCATGAGTTTTCGAACGTTTATGTCCTACAGAAAGGCTGCTGTTGGGAATTTCATTGTTAGCCCGTGGCCTACGGTAACGGTTTGTCGGTGCCATTCTTTACGACATTGTAACAGTTGACTTACAAGTTTTGTGTGTTGCGTGATTATCTTTTCGTGATTTAGCCCCAAGACTTTACAAAAATGAGCAAGAAAATACTGTTGGCCATTGGAATTAGAGAATTTCGAATATCTTTTGCATCGGTTGCTTGTGAAACAGATGTAAATCGTTTGAAGCGTTCAGTAGCTCTGACAGCAAAATCCAATGATTTTTTTAAGACTGTTCTTGGGGGTAGAACAGTTCAACATTTCGAAGTTGAAAGTATAGATTTTCCTGGTCGGTGGGCAGGTAGCAGTTGAGAATTCGGAAGTGATTCACGACCTTAGTATTGTGCGTGGCGTTCTTTCAGATTCTTCGTGTACACCCGCTTCGCCGAGTCCTTCAACTTCGGATGCAGTAGGTATGTCGAAGTTTAAATTAAAAATTCATTATTAGAATAAGTCTTAAGATATAGACTACATGAAACACGCTAAGCACATATAATTTATTCGTTCAGTGTATCTTTCAGATAATTCCCCCAAAGCAAGCTGGCAATTTGTAGGGCATGCAGAAATCGACCTCCCTACCGTTGATTCGGATTCTTCGGAAGAGGAAATGATTGTGGAAGAGTAGGGCATTCGTAGTGCGTCAGGTTAATGCGTCAGGTAAAACCTGCTTCAGGTTTTTTTCTCCAAAACTATATAACTTATAAAGTTTTTCACAAACACAGGTTCCGGAAATACGTTGAAGAACGTGTCCGAAAACCGCAAACTACCTGTCGGTTACAACATTCCAACCTGCTATGGAATTGTTATAGACGGGAAAATGAAGAAAGGGGAGCCCCTAAATATGAACGAAATCTATAGCGTAGTACGTACAGTTGCACACTCAATCTGCCCCACGTATTACCCTTTCCCGAGGACCCCATTAGATATATCTCGACAACTTGTGTCGAAGTATTCATCGCTGGCTGTCAAACGACACGCTCACGAGGGATCAGCTGTAAGTATATATTAAGTTATAGTACATATTCTAAAAAAAAATTGTCTTAGGAATTCATCAAGATCAAGCTGATGACGTGCATGCAAAACATAAGGCATAGAGGTAAACTTGGTGGCAAAAGGAGACAG
>JAGJRO010001296.1:9298-30024 GCA_022832285.1 Lepidurus apus apus | reverse complement strand
GATGGGGATAAGCGTTTAATTGACTGACCTGCTCCTTTATTTAACTGGGGACTAGGAGGGACTTGTTGAGAACCCTACCTGAGCGTAGAAGTAGGCAAGCAATGTAAAAACCCATCCAAACAGGGGATAAGCGCTGTGATTGGTCAATTTCGAAACTCCATAAGAACGATCAATAAGTTGGTTACTGTACCTTCCAGAAGCAAAAAAAAAACGTAGAAACTTTGCCGCCAATTAGCTGTCTATTTATTTTCTTACTTTCTTACGCAAGTCTTTCGCAAAAAAACAAAAACTATCAGTGTCATCTGTGAATCTTTCCTATCAATAAGCTAAGGTATACGGGAGCCTTAACACGAAAAACCTGTTAGCACAAAATGGTATTCTGGTCCGGACAAAACGTTATGCAATTCAATACATTTGTTACCTTTTAACACGAAAAAATTTCGTGTCTCGGAAGAACAAGATAGTTTTCTTGGGACGAAATAATTGTGAACGACAAAATACTTTTGTCTTCTTTCCAAAACCACAGTATAAAGAGGTTTACACAGTATGCTAACAGGGGTATCTTCCAATGTTAAGGGTTTAAGCCGACTTTCTCGGTCCCCAGAGTAAATACAGGTAAAAGGCCAGAATATCAAAAGGTACTATACATTCGCAAACCTCTCAGTACAGTTCAAAAAAGGTCACGACGGTTTACAAAGCGCGTAATTTAAATGTATTGCTTTAAACAATTTGAGATTAAAAGAAAAGGTTAATTAACTAGGTCAAAGCACAACTCATATACAGATTATAGACTATTTCGCGTTACCCAGGTTGCACCACGAGGAGGCAGTCTATTTTGCAACCCATACATAGGTGTATTATAATATACAGGTTTAACCCCGTATACTATAAAATACCTATGTATATTAATGTCTGTGTATTGTTATGACTATTTATGTCTATTACGAGTTGTCTAAAATTGTACAGTGGAACCCACTTAATTGCATATGGCATAAGCTCATACCCCGTCTAATTTCATACTGAACTTACGGTCCCGTTTTATTCCCATTTAATCCTGTAGAGACAGGGATCATTTTATTTCATATCGCCTAATCACATAAACCGTTGAAATGCATAAATTATTCAAGTCCCGTTGGGTATTTTACAATAATAAATTACTCCAGCTAAATTCATAGACAAAATTCCAGGAAATGCTTAGACTTAACTCTTATTCGAACGTAATCTTTTAGCCAAGACCCTTCTCCTTTCACCTTTCACCGTTGACGAGCGATACGATTTACGTAGACCGTGTTTAGTAGCGTGCTGTAAAACGGGAATTGAAGATGTCTAGGAAGAAGCACACAAGCTTATCACTAAGCCAGCGAGTCGAAATTGTAGCCCTTTTAGGGAAAAAAGAAACCCAAGAATCAATCGCAAAAAAGTTTGGTGTTGATCACACTCGTGGGGGTCACGGAAGAAGATGACGATCCCTTAACCGAGCCAACGCCTCCTCCATCGTTAGCAGCCGCACTAGAGGCGGTGGATGTAATTCGTAGATTCATGGATGCTACCGGGGGCACGTCATTTNCTGTACAAACTAAACATCACAAACATTACGCAGCGTTCCATTATGGACTATTTTCCTACGAAATAGGGAAAAACATTCACTACTGACGTTATAATAAAAGTATACTTTAGACGTAAAAACAGTTTCTTTCATTTTGTGTTTCTTAGCATTTTAATAGGCAACTCTGTGTTATTTCATGCTCTGCGTAAATTCATACTGGTCGTCCGGTCCCGAGCCTATGTAATTAAGCGGGTTTCACTGTATTAGTTAAGGTTTATCATTAAAAAGAAAGCAGGAAGTGCTCGCAATTTTTTCACCGATTAGCAAGAAATGTGAACGTCAAACAGACTAACATAAAATTATTCCAAGAATTAAGACGCACCTCTGCACAAAACTGTCTAAATGCACATAAGGCCGGGCGGATCTTACCTAGTATAATTCTACGTAGACGTTCTCCGTAGTATTTGTTTGCCAGATTCAATTACTATAGATATTGAGGCTTTAGATGATATTTTCTGTACGCGTTAGTTGAGAAGATAATTAACCCAATTTCCTTCTTTTCTTTTTTTAGCGCCAACAAGTCCGCATGGTGCCCGTCTCAGAAGCCCAATACTCTTGGAAACGCCGTCAAGGCCAGTTCTATTTATATGGCTACGAAAATCGAGTTTACGCGCCTGATTACCCTCAGACGTGTTGTTGGGGTTGTGCTATACTTTAATGTGACCACAGGGGAAACAATCCGTCTTAATTATCTTTCATTTTCTATTCGTTTTGCTTTTTTTTTACTTTTTGGCGATGATGTTATCTACGTTTAGTAGTGTCCTGCATACATGGGGAAGATACCCCGTCCAGACAGAGAGCGAATTCGGCACTTGGTCCTTCCTCTACACTTGAGTTGGTTATCTGTATCGTGGTTCAACGCTTGAGCTAACGCTTCCCGCTCACGCTTCATCTTTGAAAAACATTGAAAAGCTAAAAGGTAACGGTTAGCTCAAAGCGTTGGGGAACTTCCAACGGTTGTACTGTCGTACTTGCTCTCTAATGGGACTTCTACTTTCCCCTTGTATAACTTAAGCTTGGATACTACTTTTCATATTGGTATGTCGTCCGAAAACGTTAAACGAGCAACGTCCATTTTCAAATATTGTAGCAAATTCAAAGTTACATAATTCCTTTATGGCTACCTCTGCCGCTCGTGCTCGTCTCACACATACAAACTTACGTATCTCGTTTTTTGGCAACTATTTAGTGTAATGCGGTACCCATTACGTAAGGCGCACAAGTGTAAACTTGCAAAATAACCAAGCAAAATGAGACAAAAGTAAAACTGCCCAGTTATATAATTATTGGCACTATTTATTATGTAAACTTTTGTGTACCATATGATAATATGATCCCCTGCAGGTTTTGGCACGAAGTTTGGGACGCTTGTTTTCTTATTTTATTTGTTTTTGTATTGATAGAAAAGCCAATATCACACACGGAACAAAAAGAGAGCTTTTGAAGAGCCAAACTGTTTTCGGGTATAGTGTAAGGTCAAATACTCGAATATCTACTCAAATTTGAAAGAGAGAAAGTCGAAAAATTTCTTGTTTGATTTTTCTCCCGATCCGGTAAGTTGTGCAATGATTACGGCAGCTTAATTAGTTTTAAAATATGGGTAACAAGGCACAGGAAAAGTTTCACCTTTTCTTTTTTAAGTTGAGCAGGAAATTTTGGCAAACGGGCTTTTTTTTAAAAAAAAATAAAGAAAACGTAACAAGTCAAAAGAAAGAAAAGCAAATTGGCACTAAAAATAACTTACAATGAAACCGAGAAGGAAAAAAGGAATGGATTTATGGAAATGCAGTCACTTGAGTTATAGAGAATATGGCTCTGGTGGAGTTTTTTTTTCTTTCTTTTTTTCTTCATAATGGTGAAAGACGTGTTGAACTTAAAAGAGTCCACAATCTTTCAAATTGTTCTTGATGATTACGTCAGTGACGGCGTCGAAGACAAACTGGATGTTGTTCGTATCGGTGGCGCAAGTAAAGTGCGTGTAAATCTCTTTTTGGTCCCTTCGTTTGTTCAAGCTTTCGAAGTTCATTTGAATGTAGGCTGCAGCCTCTTCATAAGTGTTGGATCCTTTATAACGAAAAGAAAATTAAAAGGAGATGGCTTACGAAGTCTATAAGGAAATTTGAGAGAATTTCTGAGCTTTACCTTTGTATTCGGGGAAACAGATGGTAAGTGGCGACTTCGTAATTTTCTCTTCAAAGAGATCTTTTTTGTTGAGGAAAAGAATGATGGACGTTTCCACAAACCACTTGTTATTGCAGATGGAGTCAAAGAGTTTCATCGACTCAATCATTCGATTCATTTCCTCATCCTCTGCTAGCACCAAATCGTAACCTTTTTTGCAAAAAAGTTACTTAAAATATTAAAAATTAAACGATTAGACATGAAAAGCGAAAACGTATTATGAACACATGCCTGGAAATTGCAAAGAAATAAGAATAAATAAATATTACCTGACAAAGCCACACAAAAGATGATGGCCGTAACTCCCTCGAAACAATGAATCCACTTTTTGCGTTCCGATCGCTGACCCCCGACATCAAACATCTTAAAATGCAGATCCTTAAAGGTAAACTGGGTTTCTACAATACCCGTCGTTTTGACCCTCGTACGGAGCACGTCTTGCTGGGTTGGCACGTAATGGGGCGCCGAGATGCGATCTAGAGCGTTCAGGTAATAAGCAGCCGAGTCGTTAAGTTGGTATTCTCTGGAACGCGAGAAGCAATGCTGGACGCCACCATCCATCCATAGTCTCTTCATTACTAGTGCTAACTCTCCAGTTAACACGCCTTCATCAGCTGCACTGGCCAATGTGAAAAACAGGCGACCATCATCCTAATCAGACACATAATTAGAACACAACATCACGGGACGTTTTCGCTAATCGAAGTTCGTTCATTTTTCGCATGTTCTAAGCATTATAGTATTAAAAAGTTTCTTATTGAACTTAACTGTTCTCGCGGTCATGTCAGCAAATTGAATCCGCAGTTGTCCCATGGCTCTGATGATGGCCATGAGACTTTGAATGGTATTGCTGTAAACAACAGGGCGATACTGCTCGCATTCTTCTTTGGAATATCCGGTTTCGTGGATGATCTTCATTTGTTTGACTATTGTACTTTTGCCAGACTCGCCAGCTCCCAACAAGAGCAATTTCACTTCTTTAGATTGCCGTTCGCCATCGATACGCAATTGTCGGTCAATTTTCTTGGAACGCTCTGTTTCCTTGTCGTGTGAGCTGAAGGAACAGCCCATTTTTAAACAGAGAGTATAACCTTTTTGTGCGTCAATAATAAGAGTTCCCAACAGAAAAGAACACGCCAAACAGCCAACACAAACTAAAAAAACATGGGTGCCTAAAAGATTGGGAGAAACAGATTCAATTTACACTAGATCAGTGTCTTGATTATATCTGCTCAAAATTTGGTTTAATAATGACGAAAGTCGTTGTAATATTACAGTTTAAACGCTTTGACTTACTGCACTGTGATTATTTTGGCACGAACCCCGCCTACGGCTTCGTTCAGACTAATTTAACGGCAATTGGCACTGCTATGGCAATGTTGTTCAATGTTCGAAAGCTAGATGGCGCTCAGGCGCTAAATTGAGTCAAAAACGGAAATCCTCAAATCTTTTACTTTTGGGTATTTGCGGTTTTCCGTACTTTTTGTGGTTCATTTTATTTTCGTACATTACAAAATTTCGCTCGTTCATGTTCATGATCTTTCCATATTCCTGATAAATAGGTGCTATCGTCTTCTGCTGTTTTTTCTTCAGTAGCAATTCTGAAATTATTATAATCCGACAAACTGAATCAATAAATCATAATGCATAAAAGGTATAAATGGTTTGGCTAATTAAATGGGGAGTAAGGTTTCAAAATGAAAAAAAATATATGTTATAGAAGAGACCAAGTTACATGTTCTGGCTGAAGTATGCCAATTATGCACATTAGCCGAGTAATTAATTATTTAGCGGTTTAAGCTTCGCCCCTTCACTCCAAAATTAAAATTTTCCTATGCTTATAGCATTGGGGGAGAGTTGGCCGGTGGCCTAGCGCCTTTACCTATAAGCGCATTGAAAATCGATCCCAGGTCGCATAGGGACGGTACCGAGACCTTTCTTTTGAACGCTCAAATAAGTATGTAGGTGCTTTGGTTCACAAAAAAAGGACTTTTTCTTCGCACCGAGACTTGCAGGCTCCGCTGAACGCTATGCAAGAATCGTTAACCGCATAGTCGGAACCGCCGCGTTCGGCCCCATTTCCAGGGGATGGGCTCTCGGTGGGAAGCCGACCCGAAACTTGCCCAACAGCTCTCATTCGCGGGTCTCGGCCCGGCAGGACAGCAATATCGCGCGATGGCGCGTAGAAAACGTCGTTTTTGTGACAGCTTGTAAATTAATAGCGATTTTCACTGGCTACCCTAGAGTACTCTAGAGTATTCTTTTTTACTCCGAGTAGCGGCGGCGTCTTTCACTGAGCCAGCCAGATTAGGAGTTACTCTTGTTGACGCCCTTCACTGGGAATCTCACTCCGTNTAATAGCGATTTTCACTGGCTACCCTAGAGTACTCTAGAGTATTCTTTTTTACTCCGAGTAGCGGCGGCGTCTTTCACTGAGCCAGCCAGATTAGGAGTTACTCTTGTTGACGCCCTTCACTGGGAATCTCACTCCGTTTCGAGTAAAAAGAGTACTCTCGTCTACTCCGTCTTTGAAGTCGGAGTAGGATATCCAAAGTGCGTTCGTTAGCGCGGGAAACATGGATCCAAGCGTAAAAGTGTAAACAAGTATGGCTGCCGTTTACTCCTAAAATTACCAATGCCCTCCACTGGGAGTAACGAATCCGAGATGTCACGGCGAATCTGCAGTTTCGGAGTACGCTTTGCCAGAGTAGAGTGGCACTCTCTCACTCTCAGAGTTGCCAGTGAAAATTGCTATAAGGCTCCCGTATATGGAAGCCCCGAGAGGACAAAACTCAGGACTGCAGAAAGTAACACGGGAACCGCAGAAAGTGCACATAAGCATGACAGAAAGTAGCAGGAAGTAACCGAAAGTAACTTTAAGTTATTTTCTGCCACTTCCTGTCACTTTCTGCTGCTTCGTGCCACTTTCTGAGTGGTAGAAATTGACAATAAGTTGCAGAAAGTAACTTAAAGTTACTTTCCGTTATTTCCTGCTACTTTCTGTCACTTATTGTCACTTTCTGCCGCATAGTGTCACATATTGTCACATAGTCACATACTGTCACTTATGGTCACTTATTGTCACTTCCTGCCAGGCATAATGCCCGTCCAGAAGGCCCGCCTCAGTCATAGTGTCCAGTCTCAATCCCTGAATATGGGTAGGAGTTTTGTTGCTTTAAGCCTGCTTTACACTGCCCCTGTCAACTGTCAGCTGTCTGTCTGGCGGGCAAGTCGCATGTGCAGTACGGTTGACATGGCTAGAACTCCTGTCAGAAAACTACGTAGAGTTCAGCCAAAATGTCTGCCATGCCAGGCTGACAGGGGCAGTGTAAAGCCTGCTTTACAGGTCATGCTAAAGAGAGTGCCCTCTTTTGGCTGTTGGGCGTAAATGAATATGAATATCTCTGGCGCCAAAACTTCCCCCTCAGTCTTGGGGATTCTAGTTTTTACTTTGTTTGTGTATTTCTGAACACGAGCTAATCACTACAATACCATATATGAAATTATTTTTGTCTTTTTCGTGTTGTTGCATGTTGTTGTCCAAGGTCGATGCTCCACCAAACGAAGAATCATCACAAGCGCTGTGTCCATGCGACTGTCTTTGTGTAAATCAGCTATCCTTTTCGTTCGAAATAGCAAACGGTTCACAACACTTCCTTTAAACCGCGAAAAAAAATTCGCGAAGGTATACAGGGTACGAAGGTACAGGGAATAAGAGCGTGCCCCAACTTACACGCCATGTGGGTTCGAGCTATCCGTCTCGGCAGTTGCATTCATTGGCGGTCCAGATAAGTGTGGAAAGTGTACTGACAGGGTTTTTGGTGTCGTAGTGTTATATTAAATTTTAGTTTTAACGAAATGCCGCGGTCAGGGCGGAGAAATCAAAGGCAGCATCAGCCTTTGAGGATAATATCCACAATAACAAGCGTTGAAGTCGGGTAAGTAAATTGTAAACATTTTATAATCTTTTTATATCGGCAACTTGACAAGTATAAAGCAAGTTTTACCATTCTTAAATATCAAAATTAGGGTACGTAACAGAACAATCTCCAGAGACGAAGCAATTAGGGCTCTTCGACCTAAGGTTCGCAACTCCGTTGGTAGGGTTACACTCCGTACGAGGGTTACACTTTTTTTTAACCCAAAATAAATCTTAGGGTTAAACTATTAAACTTAGGAACTGTTAAACTTAGTGTTAAAACTGCTAACCTTGGGTTAAACACAAGTGTTAGGGTTAAAATGTTAAACATAGTTAAACTGTTCCATTAAAAAAGCTAAAAAACAAGTTATACGCTCTAAAAAGTTAAAACATTTTTTAACTGAGTGGTCAGGGTGTACGAAGTTAAACACGAGTTGCGAACCCCTTGCTTCGACCGGCACGCGTAAATTTTGTACGAGCTTTTCGTCCAGAATATTCTGGCTACGGGGAATTATTACACAGCTTAGGTAACACAAGTTGAATAACTTATGCAATTTATTAAGTTAACTTGTTATAGACACTGCAATAAATTTCGTTAATTCGCTGGATGACAATAACGAGCGACGAATAACTAATTCTGCCCTAGTAGTTCTAAATGGCACAAGAAACAGACCGCGTATCAACGTTGACATAACTAGGCTACAGTTTTTGATTAATTATGGCTTCCATGCAACAAGGATTGCAGAGCGAGAGATTCTTGGCTTTCGAGTTTCTGCTCGCACCTTGCGGCGTAGGCTACGAGAGAATGGTGTTCAAGTAAGCGCACGTTTAAGCTGTCAAAACTTTCGTAAGGCTTAAATAATGGTCTATTTCTAGGTAAGACAGCAGTTTGATAATGTTTCACAAGAAAATTTAGAAGGCGCTGTCCGAACTATAAACCAGAACACTGTTTTACGGGCGTTCTCTCCGCCTCGCACGTCATCTGCCGCTGCAGTATCAATAAGCTAACGTATACGGGAGCCTCCTACAGACTTGTTTAAGCATTCAAAAGAAAGATAATGATGCCGTCCCTATTATACTAGGGATCGATTTTCAATGCGCTTATAGATAAAGACGCTAGGCCTCCGGCCAACTCTCCCCCAATGCTATAAGCAAAGGAAAATTTGAGTTTTGAAGTAAAGGGGTGAAGCTTAAACAGCTAAATAATTAATTACTCCGTTAATATGCATAATTGACATAGGGGATCTTCAGCTAAAACATGTAAATTGGTCTCTTCTGTAACATATATTTTTTCATTTTGAAACCTTACTCCCCTTTAAGTTTCATATTCAATTCGCTCGCCCTTCTCAGGTTTAGCCAATTCGCGTTTCGCTCCCCAGCCGCTTCGTAAACGTGTAAGCTTTTGTTTTGGTCAGCTTTCCCGGTCCAGCAAATAAAGTAAAGGAAGTTCCAATTGACAGTATTTAGTTATGGATGTGGAAGAGTTTCCTCTCCCCGAGCCTTCCCTAAAAAATGTGATTGAACAAGAAAGTCTACGATGGATTTTTGTAGGAGGGAAAGGCGGTGTCGGCAAAACAACATGCAGGTTAGTTTCCTATCAATAACAGGTATTTAAAAAAGTTGAAAATAATCGATTTACTGTTATCTGTTAAAATGTAGTTGCAGTTTAGCTTCGCAACTGGCAAAAGTTAGGGAGTCTGTACTGATTATTTCGACTGATCCTGCTCACAACATCTCTGACGCATTTGACCAGAAATTCAACAAAGTTCCTTCGAAAGTTAAAGGCTTTGACAACCTCTTCGCTATGGTAAGACTAAAGGAATGAGTGTCTAACTTGTATAACTGTTCTCAATTTACTTATTTGAATATTTTTGTGTAGGAAATTGACCCTAACGTAGGTTTCAATGAATTACCCGATGATTACTTCGAAGGCGAAGGAGATTTCTGGAGAAGTAATCGCGGACTTTTACAAGAAGTTTTTGGAGCGTTTCCTGGTATTGACGAAGCGATGAGTTATGTGGAAGTTATGAAGTAAGTTAAGTTTTTTTTTCTTACGGTATGCCTTCCTAATCCCTACTTTCTTGTGTTTTTCTCCTAAAGATTGGTTCAGGGCATGAATTTTTCGGTTGTCGTATTCGACACAGCTCCAACAGGACATACATTACGTCTACTGGCGTTCCCTTCCGTCGTAGAAAAGGGTTTAGGCAAACTGCTGAGACTCAAAAACCAAATCGGACCATTCATCAATCAAGTTTTGATTTCTTCTTTCTTAAATGATTACTCCTCACATTTTACGTTATCTTTTTGCTTTCTTTCAAGGTTAGCGGATTGTTAGGAATGTCTGATTTCAACACAGACGCATTATCCTCGAAATTGGAGGGTATGTTGCCCATAATTCGCCAAGTTAATGAGCAATTCAAGGATTCGGTATATATGTTCTCTATATTTTACCGGTAGTTATTTCTTGATGTTTTCCCTTGTATTTCGTAGAGTCGTACAACGTTCGTGTGTGTTTGCATCGCGGAATTCCTCTCATTATATGAAACCGAGCGTTTAGTCCAAGAACTCGCGAAAAGCAACATTGACACACACAATATTATTGTTAACCAATTGCTTCTGACACCCACGGACGGGAATAAGCCCTGTAACTTGTGTGCTGCTAGGCGACGGATTCAAGCTAAATATCTTGACCAGGTATTAACTGTATTTTCAAAAGTTACTCGAATGTTCTGTTTTATTCATAAAATATTATTGACTAGATCCAAGATTTATACGAAGATTTTAATGTGACTTTATTACCTTTATTGGACCACGAAGTACGCGGTGTGGATCAAGTCAAATTGTTCTCCGAAAACCTTATTAAGCCCTATAAGCCTTAGCAGGAATACACACAGAAATAAGGTACCAATCTTGATGCGTTTTTCCGTGGGCATTACCTTCTAAAAAAGAAAAAGAAAATCCATTACAGACATCAGAAGTAAACAATTTTAGCCAAAGAGTACGATGTTTTCTACATAATTTCATTTGTTCGATTAATTGGGAATTAATTTCGCTAATCAAAATAGGAAAGAAGACCGAACTTTTCGATTAAGTTTGATTTTTTATTTATAAACTTCGCTATTTACTGAAGTAATGCAAAACAGCAACTGTTAGAAAATGAATAGGACTCCGAATATTCCAAATATTCTATCTCGTGTATTGGGGATAACTGAGCCTTTCTTGTTCTATACTTTACATACATACCAACAAAGGTGCTACCAGAAAGAAACAAAACGAAAGACACTAAATCTTTACGTGAAGTTTTGAGGCTGTAGGCATTTTTTTCTGGGAGAGCTTTTAGGGGTTTTTGTTTATACACGATTTTATCTAACGTTGGAAAAGAGGAAAAGGTGGAAGAAAAAAAGCTACATTTCACCACGTATCACAAAAGCTAACAGTAACAATTTTTTGGTCAACCAGATTCTGCCCCTAAACAATAAAATGTATTTAAATTTTTGTTTCCTGCCCCGAATTTTCGTTCGCCTTTCGCAAGTCTTAATACAGCATGGAAAGAAAAACGAAAAACAAAGGAGAAAAAAGGATTTGGGGAAAAACAAAAAATAAGGCCTTTCTTTAACTCCTGCACGCAAACTTTGTTTAACCATAGCGCTCTTCTCTCTTGTCGTTTTTAGAAAAGAAAAAACTAACCATAAACCTATTCTCTATTGTGTTAATTTTAAATTTTTTTCCCATATTTTTTTTCATTAACAAGAACATGAGTCTTGACGGTTAGCTCCTCGTTGGTCGCCTGGAGTCAATTTGATCTGATCCGGAAATTCGTTATACAGATCCACTTGCGTTTCCTGTGCCAGCGCATTGCGTGCGATAGTTTGGAAGGCCTGTTCCACGTTAATTGCTTCTTTAGCGCTTGTTTCGAAGTACGGAATGTCATTTTTAGCGTGGCACCATTGCTGGGCGCGTTTAGTGGATACAGCACGATTTTCCAGATCGACCTAATGACAGGAAACAAAACAAAATAACAAAGTGTTAGAAGAATTAATTTGGAAAACTCTGGAACGGTTACTTTGTTGCCTAGGACAACGAAAGGGAAGTTTTCCGGATCTCTAGGTGAAGCTTGGATTAAAAACTCATCTCGCCACGAATCCAAGGATTTGAAACTGTTGGGCGATGTGACATCAAAAACTAAGACACAGCAATCAGCTCCGCGGTAAAATGCCACTCCCAAGGACTGAAACCGTTCTTGTCCTGCTGTATCCCAGATCTAAACAAATGCACATCTTTCAGTTTCAGTACTTTTACCATTACTATTACAAGCATTGAAGATTATTTTTCCCCCAAATACCTGCATGGTGACAAGTCTGTCATCTACCATAACTTCTTTAGTAAGGAAATCAGCGCCAATTGTTGCCTTGTATTGGTTCGAGAATTTGCGGTTGACATACTGGTTCATTAAGGAAGTCTTTCCCACTCCAGAATCGCCCAAAATGATCACTTTCAGCAAAATTTTCTTTCGAGAAGCCATGGCTTGAACTGAAAGTTGTTACTAGAAGAATAACTAGGAAAACGAGAAAATGTGAACGTTCATTGAATTCTACGAACTTAATGTTAATCCTCGTTTACATATATGTAATCACTGAACTGAAGTCCTTATAACCCTGAATCTCTCCAAAACAACTCCCTATAAACAAAAAGCCTTTGTTTCTTTCTTTTATTCGGGAAGTAGAGTAGACTGCTTGGAGTAATGGTTAATTTCGTGCAAGTTACCTGAGGTTGGGGAGACAAACACAGGAGATATTATCAGAAGACGACGAAGAAAAAATTAGTAGGCGTAAACAGTACAGGATTTGCTGGATTATTGATGAATCACTAAATCGCAATATCCAGGGGAAATTTTTTAATACGTTTCGGATCTTTGAACAGCTTTACAAAGCACCTCTAGATGGTGATTGACACCAGTTTCCAGCATTAAAAGCTCGCGCGTTTAGCTAATCGTACCGTTTGTGCGTGCACTATTTTTCGTCCTGTAGGAAAAGGTACGCCTAAAAGCCAAGACATTAAGCCGCCATTTCTTGTTGACTTTCTTTGCCGCGAAAAGAATCAAAGAAGGCTTGGAACCCTCAGCATTGGTAAAACTAATAAAACTCAAGGAAAAAAAAAACCCGGACACACGCGGTAATAAGCACAAGTTTCTGCTTCTGTGGCGTACTTTACAAGACAAGACAAGAAGGCTTGGCTGTTGTTTATTTGCAGGGTTCGCAGTGTTAAATTCCAAATTGATACGCTGTAAAAAATGGCTGACATTGATGACGAAGATGAAGTGGATATCTTAGGTGATTTCAGTGCGAACATCGAGTAAGTGAAGGGTTTTTCTTCATCTCAACTTAAATCCAACAAAATAAAATAGGAAATACTTTTAAATTCTGTCATTGTTTGATTTAGAACTGAAGTAGACATTAACGAATTCCCCACCCAAGGCAGCTTATTAGGTGATGATCTGCGCCATCCGTGGTTACTAGATCACCCGCAAGTACTTGAAGTTGAATAATTAAGGAATAATTATGAGTCATTAAAACTTTATGCATTAAAACCGAAGTATTTCTAAGGTTCTCTACTTTGATCAAACCATTTCCGTCAATGGCGACGAACGGGAACGTCAACGCTCAACACTAGATTCAATGCTCCAAGAAGAGAAAAAACATTTCCCGCCCCCACAGGTCGGGACAAGCATCGAAATCGTAAAGGAAAAGAGTCCCCCTGGGGTTAGTAGCAAGTTGAGCCCTGTTTGGACCAGCCAAGATATACACTCCTTGAAAAAAGGCATCGTATGTGATCCCAAGTTCTCTAGCAGCCTTAAATTTAGAACAGTTGTAAATTGTATTTTCTGTTCTTTTTCTCAGGAAATCCATGGCAAGAATTGGAGCAAAATTGCGCGACTGATTGGCACCAAAACTACCTTACAAGTTAAAAGTTTCTTACGAACTCACCCTGAGCTGTCTTTGACGTCAAGCTCGTCTCGTCCGATGTCTCCCGTCGTTATTAAAGTTCCTTTAATACCTTCTTTCACCTTCGATTTCGAAGAACTAATCGAAGAAGCTGCCATTCCCGCCTCCATCGAAGAAGTCATAGCGACCGTCACTTCGGGCCAACCTACCGTCCGTCAGCGGAAACCTAATGGTCTTTTACCCACCGGATTCCGCTCTAAAACCAAAGCAAAGCCTAAAATGAATTCCTTTGCCAAAATGCCGAAACCCAAACGAAAAAACTTATCAAATCCAAATACGGTGCTGGTACCTACTCCGGTACCTCTCATTACCGGCGAAATTGTGCGTTTAAAGAAGGAAAACGCAGAATCCAGCACAGAGAGTGACGTCGAAATCGATATCGATGAATACGAGCCTGACTTGCAACTCCAAACGGAACAAATTAGCGAGGAATTCGTTATCGATTTAGATGTACCGGAAATTACAGAAGAAATTGAGCTTTCTGCTGCCAGTGAAGACACTGATCTGAACCATTCCTCAAGTCTTGCGGAATCTGTGGAGGCAAATCCCATCCAGGAGGCCATTCTACTTCAGGTGAAAGAAGAAAGCGTAATGGAAGCTTCTCAAGCTAAAAAACTGCAGCTAGAAGAGTCGGAAGAGACTCAGGAATCTCAGGATGAGCCTGTTACGTTTCCTGCCCCTTTGAAGGAACGTTTTATTGAGCCCGACTCTATTAACGAGGAAGAAAAGGAAGTGCATCGCGATTTTTTCGTCGGGAAATCCGTAAAAACACCAGATCGGTACTTACGGATCCGCAACAGCATTCTAGAGCAGTGGACAAGACAGAAACCCAAATATATGACCAAAACCTCGGTCAGGCCTGCTTTGAAACATTGCGGTGACGTCAATCTCATTGGCCGGATTCATTGCTACCTTGAGCAAACTGGTGCCATAAATTTTGGATGTGGTAATGTATTTTACAATGAGAAAAAAAGGTCTTTACTGAATTAATTTATTTTATTTTGGTCAGCGGAAACTCAATATGGGAAGCCAGTCTTGTTCAGACCGCCCAAAGAACGTTCGCAGTCGTTATCTCAACCGGAGGTGAAGAATCGTGACCCTGAAATTGCGAGAATCCGAAAACGAAAATTTGTAAAGATTTTTTTAGTTTCACATCTAATTTATTTTCATTTAAAAAACGACTGAGGAGCCTTATTCTTAGCTGGAGTACGGAACTGAAGGCTATACAGTGGCTCATGATAAGCAAGAGTTTGCGCGCTCTCCTAAGAAAGTTAAAAAGACGAAGAAAAAAAAGGAAACGAAAATGGAAGATCCTTTCCGCCTTATTCCGTGCTTGCCCTTTTCGCCTCAACTACCAGTAAGTTATAACTAGGTTATTCTTGAGCGTTATGTTGTAGTGACGGTTCAAGAAAGATAAGAAATTTGATTAATACGAAGCGTTTCAGTAATGTAGGGTTGCGTAGCTTAATTACTACAATTATTCTAGTTACGTGTGTATTAAGTTAGAAAAAAAACTAATATCAGTTTGAAACTGAATAATCAAGAATTTTTTTTAAAAAAGTTCAGTAATAATTTCGTGATTATTCATGTTTGAAAATACTATACTTTAAATATAAGTTTTATTAATATATTTAAGTTGTATGTCTAAACTAATTTTGTGTATGAATCATGTTAGTTTATTAAAGGTTTTACTTATTTATTCGTTAAATTATTAGTTATTTGCTTTATTATTGATCTTACTTTATTCATTATTATTATTATTTAGGCTCCTTTCGAAGTCAGATTGTCAGCAAACGCCCTAGTGCTTATGGATGTCCACTCTCACCTCTGCAAAACGGAAATTATCGGCCTTCTGGGCGGTCGCTACGATTTTGAAAATCGAAAGTTATCTATAACAGTGGCTCAACCATGTCAAAGCTTGTCCACTAGTCATCAGTGTGAAATGTGTCCAGGTATACTATGAAATATTCCCTATATATTGGCCTAACAAAAGCGCAAAATGACTAAAATTAAATGTTGTTACGTTCTCCTCCTTAAAAAAAATACAATATATAGTATCTCAAACCCAAGCGTGTGACAGGCTCGAAAAGAAGGGCTTGGTTGTGGTCGGCTGGTACCATTCCCACCCTACTTTTACGCCGCGACCATCTGTAAGGGATCTGGAGACTCAGGCCAAGTTCCAAGCCTGGTTTGCTCGAAATGAAGCGCCATTTGTGGGCGTTATTGTCGCTCCGTACTTTATGCCCCAGAGAGATGCATGGGCTTCCGCCATCAGGTATTATTATTAGGTTCTGCCTTAACTTTGTGAATTTAAGACGAGATAAAATCCAGGAGACGAAAGGTTGAGAAACTCCTAACAAGATTACATTCTCTCGGTTAAGGTGCTTGACGGTTTTGGAAGATAAAGAGAGTGGAAGTGAGTCGGTAGAGGAGACATTGGTGCCTTATAAGTTCGAAATGCAAATGGACTGGGATCGTTTTGACACGCCGAGCTTGAAAGAAGGTTTAGGGGACATAGGTAAACAAATGCACGGGTGTCCCACCCTTTTGCCCTTAGATGAGACGTTCAACGAGCGCCAGAATGTGACTTACACTGACAAAGTAGGGCTAAGATCTGTTTACAGCCTTTTAAAGTGTTGCGTCGTACATGTTTAATGTTTTTTTCTTTTCAAGGTGCTGAAAAGCTTAAAAAGGCATTTGAGTGGAGTTTCGCCGCTTCAACTCCGGGAGTGCTTTGCGTTAGTCAAAGACTTCTTACTTCAGCTGGCTCCAGAGAGACAAGAGTGAAAAGAAGGTATGCTTCATGAAATTTACAGTTACTTGGTAGTCACGACATGCACAGTTTGCAAGCAGGGTGATCGAGTGAAACAAGTCGTGTTGGACAAGGAGGAACATTGGCTTGCTTTTATAAGTTTCAGTTTACAAGTTTCAATTTCCAAACACGTTTAATGTAGTAAACACAAAGGAATCAAAAGTTTTGGATAAGTTGTAAAACTAAAGCTCTAATGAAGAAAAATCCAATTTCTCGGAAGTTTAGAAGGTAAACAACAAAGCTTAAAAAAGAAACTCTCATTAAATGTACAGACCTTTTTAAGTGAAAGGAAAGAGTTTTAAACTAAACTTGGATGCATTGAGTAGAATTCGGAATCTTTGGAGGAAGGTTGTTTTCTATGCATTTTCATTGAAAAATGCCGGAACGTGATCTGTTTAAGCGGCCACTGCGATCAAATTGTAAGTCAAAATAAGTTACAAAAATACACGATTTAATACTGCGATTTGTGATATGCTGAAAGTAGCTTCTACGACGAAAAAGTACATCATAGAAACATCTCGAAAATGATCTGGTTTGGGTTTTCTCAATATTGTGACGCTGCAAAAAATATGCTTAGCTGTTTCCGCATATCTAAGTGTCTTTGCACGTAGACCGGATGGTATGCCATTCTATTCTATCCTGTTTGCTTCGCGATTGCTTTGCATGGGAGTTTGCTTAGAATGCCAGGGGCAGTTGGTTAAGATCTTTTGATCAATAAACACCTTATACTTAACCATTTGTTGAACCTCTCGACGTTATTGTCAACTCAATACACCCTCTCTTAATTACAACGTCACAATATAAGGCTTCGTGACAGTTTATAAGTTAACAACCGAAAGTCCTACCGAATCCCGGTTTGGGCTAGATTGTACAGAAGACGAGAACAATGCTACGGTAGTTTTTTTTAAAGCAAATTTGCTCACAGCCTCCGCAAACGAAATAAGAAAAATGAAAATCACATGAAACTGCTATGTTTTTAGACTCGTATATGAACCAGTTGACATCATAAAGTCCGATTTGCACGTTCATGCAATGCAACGGTGTATACTTAACTTTGTGAGCACGCGTTTAACCTTGTAAGACTTGAAAATTTCGTTTGCAAACATACTTTTAGAAACTGTGTCTTGTAAAAGTTTTATTTAACTTTTGCGAAGGTTTCACGGTTTTGCAGTGTTACATACGGGAGTATTTCAGTCATCAGTCACATGACAAGCAAAAATATTGTTGCGACTGTCTGATCATTGTAAAAATTAATATACATTAATTTTTAATAATAACTGCTTTTAATAACTGCTTAAGTACGATTGTGTTTACAACAACGTAAATATACTTAAGCAGTTATTTTTACTGAAACTCGCGTGTAGTTATAACCCTGCTTGCAAGCTTGTAAACTTAGTATGGCCAAGAGTCAAGTTTAAAGATTTGTACATTATAGTAAAAAAAAAAAAAAAAAAATGAAAGGCGAAACTGATCACAGCTGATGGTGCTTTCGAGAAAGGCAAGAAATCCAACAGTTTAGTAAGCCTTGATCAGCGTCTAGCAAAAAAAGCTCTTTTTTTAGGTCTGGTGGAGGTCAGGTAGCTTTAGTTTTGCTGAACCTTTTCAGCATTCCTAAAGAAATTTACAAGCGCTACACCTCGAGATCGTTTGCGAATGACCGAGGTGTAAAGTGTCCCTTTGGGAATCTAGTCTGGTTTCTGCACAGTGTCGGTGCTAAATAGACAAAGAAAACAAAGCTTTAGTTAAGAAACGCTCAGTCTTTTACAGTTATAACTGCATAATAGTCTCTTTTTATACTTTGAGTTCAGCTGCGAGCGCCATGAAACACGCGTCAATGTTGGTATTTTCTTTGGCGGAAGTTTCCAGAACTTCCAAAATGTCAGGCACGTATTCTCTCATCGCAGCTGCTTCTACAAATTCCACTTCTCGCAGTGAATCCATATCGCATTTATTCCCTAAAGAATGAGAAAGAACACGAAAGTGTTGCTTCAAAAAAGATGCTATAGTTTTTAACTTAACTTCTAAGTTTACCTATAAGAATCAATGAAATATTATTCGCTGTATATCTTCGCACTTCTTCCAGCCACCTTTGCAGGCTTAAGAACGAGGAACGTTTTGTAATATCATAAACTGAAATACAAGATAACAAGCAGAAAATTATACTTTTTATTAATTGAAAAATGATTTTAGGACTTCACTTACATACCCATTATAACTCCATGGGCTGATCTGTAGTAGCTTTGGGTGATGGTTCTGAACCTTTCTTGACCAGCTGTGTCCCATATTTGTAACTGTAAAGACAGTTAGATCGGATTTAAAATAATAAATTAATTTTTAAGTTAATTTAAACGTTAATTTTAGCGCTAGGTTGACGGAGTAAGAAGGTGAAGTTTACTTTTACTTTCTTGCCATCTATTAATACAGTTTTCATAGCAAAATCGACGCCTATGGTGTTGCCATGTCTTTCTATGAAATTTCCAGCTTTAAATCGCTGAACGACACAAGTTTTGCCTGCGCCACAGTCACCAATGACGACAATTTTGAACAGGAAATCGAAAGTATCGTCGTTGCTGTTTGCGGCATGGGGACTGGTAATCGAAGTAGGAGTAGAACTAGCCATTTGAAAGTACCTAAGGGATTTAGCTGTATTAATAATAGGAAGACAATATTGAAATGTTCATAACTATACTACACTATGTCTTGCTTGTAAAGTATGCCGCGGAAGCACTAAATTGTGCTTATTGCCGCGTGTGTCCAGGTTTATACTACACTATACATACCGTGATGTGATGTTTTCGCTTGTTTGTTTATAATGCAGACGAGACCGTCCAACGTTGCCAGATTGATGATATTCCTTTTGAAATTTGGAATGTTCACTTGATCGAAAGAAAACGTCAACCAAACTTGATTGAAAAAGTCGAGCGTCTGTTCCAATTGGTGTTTGGAACAGAACTTCCCTCCACTTTCTTTTTGTGTATAAATAGTCTTTGTTCAAGTCAATTTTGCTTCTTTTGGTCATTTAATTATTTTGAATGCCTGCACAGATTTGAGAAAACTGGTCTTAAAAAAAAATAAAAAATAATAATAAATAATTTACCGTATAACAGTTTCGAGCTAAGTAGGTGAGAGAAAAAAAAATGTCCAAGTCCTTCGCTCGGCTAATTGAGCCGGGATATTTCTTTATTTTTTACTTTTTTTAAAAGACATTTACTTTTGTAGTTTTATTCTTTTTTCACTTGTTCGACACGTCGTAAGTTCAATTTTATGGTCCATAGATCAAAACTTACAAATCCAAGGTATGTGGAGAACATACATAATCGGAGCAATAATGCACGCATTTTCTATGACACTTTTTTTTGCTGAAGTCCGCATTCAGTTTATGTACTTTCTTTTAAGAATGAAGCAGCTATTTAAGTATAGATCTGTAGAGGTAATTAAGAATAGGTATGTGTCTAAAGGGAGATATCGTTTTATAATAAGCTGGTAGACAGAACATATTTGTCGAAGTTTGTAGGAGAAGTTTACATTTATGAAAAGTTTAGCCCAAAATTAAACTCATTAGATGTGCTAGTGTCCTGGTTATCAAATGATGCATTGTACGCTTCAAGAAGACGAAAAATAAGACCAAACGACCACGAAAACTAGAGGCTCTCCCAAGTGTACAGAACGAAATGCTGGGTATAGACAATTTGGACTTAGGTGTAGGACGATTTGTCCGTGTGTTTTGCCATAAGGAAACTAAGACGATTGCCTTTTTAAAACAATTGCATGATGGACTTAAAATATCTTAATGAAATATTCATTGTCGATGTTGGAAACATTCTGGCTCTGATTTGTGCAATAAGATGCATGACTGCCAAAAAGCTTAATGAAAACATGAAAAGGCAACGTTGTAAGGGAGCGGCTGTACCCATCAGTGCTTTGGATCTTTTGAAAAAGACACCGATCGATCCGATCCGATCCGACCAAATGATCGGATCGCATCGGATCGACGGTGTGTACAAAAATTCAGGGATCGGATCGACTTTTTCGGGAAATTTACCGATCAATTCAGGCCACCTGGTGGACCTAGCTAGTACAGTTTTTTGTCGGTACTTTGTCCATGTAACAGTACGTTTAAAAAAGACGATCCCAACAAACCGCACTATCCTAAAGGCCCGCAACTGCGCGTCTGGAACAGTGGTGCTCATGGGGGGGGGGGGGGGG
>JAGJRO010000460.1:0-30040 GCA_022832285.1 Lepidurus apus apus | reverse complement strand
TTATTTGAACAATATATTTTGTGTGTACGGTTTAGACCGTTACAACAGATATGCAGGCAGATACCAAAGAAGCAATTCGACTTATGTCAGAGACCTACATGTCCAATCCAAACGCTATAATTCTGTGCATCCAAGATGGATCTGTCGATGCTGAACGAAGCAATGTTACAGGTAATTACCAGAAATCAAAGTGTTTGAGTAGTAATTTCGTTTTTTTTTCTTAAGATCTCGTCGCGCAAATGGATCCACAAGGCAAACGGACGATCTTTGTGCTCACCAAGGTTGATTTAGCTGAGCAGAATTTGGCTAAACCGGAAAGAGTAAGTTTTAAATCGTTTTGACCCCTTAATTTAAGTATTACACCATTTTGCGTAATATTAGATTCGAAAAATTTTGGCTGGAAAACTTTTTCCTATGAAAGCCCTGGGGTATTACGCTGTAGTTACTGGGCGGGGAAACAAAGACGACAGTATTCAGCAGATTAAGGATTACGAAGAAAGTTTCTTCCGGAATTCCAAGATATTCAGGTAGGAGATCCAACTTAACTTCCAAGAAGATTTACAATATTGCAAATAGGGAGAGCGTAGTTGGCGGCAGTCAGGTTACTACAAAGAACTTGAGTTTTGCGGTCTCGCAGTGTTTTTGGAAAATGGTGCGTGATACCATTGAGCAGCAAGCGGACGCGTTTAAAGCCACTCGCTTCAATTTGGAGACTGAATGGAAGAATAACTTCCCCCGCTTGCGAGAACTGGATCGGAATGAGTTGTTCGAAAAAGCGCGAGGCGAAGTTTTGGACGAAGTGGTCAATTTAAGTCTGGTTTCGCCCAAAGATTGGGAAGAAGTACTCCTGAAACGACTTTGGGACAAAGTGGCTACCCATGTATTTGAAGTGATTTACTTACCAGCCGCCCAAACTGACAAATCAGGTACTCTAATCAAGCGTCATGTCCTGTAGTTTCATAAGTATTTTATTTGTTTGATGCGTTTATTTTTCTGTGCTCTAGGAGCCTTTAAAACGACGGTAGATATTCGTTTGAAACAATGGGCGGACCAACAGTTGCCCCGGAAAAGCGTGGAAGTAGGCTGGGAAGCTTTGCAGGAAGAATTCATCGGATTACTGGAACGGGCCAAGCAAAGAAAGGACCATGATTCCATTTTCGATCACCTAAAAAGCACAATCGTAGATGAAGCCATCAAACGACATACGTGGGAGGACAAAGCGGCTGAAGTCTTACGAGTCATACAACTCAACACCCTTGAAGATCGAAGTGTACATGATAAAGCACAGTGGGACCAGGCTGTTAAGTTCCTGGAGACCTGTATCAGAGACAAACTCCAGGTACATATTTGGTTTTGTCAAGCGTATTATACATTATTGGTTTGGCTTGCCTTTCAATGAGGGCCAGCCGTTGAACGAATGGGACTCGAGAACATTGAATCTTTCAATCGTTTTCCCCTACTTTGCTAGAGATTATGAATTTTAGCATGAATAAGATTTTTTTTCTCTTTTTTTAAGGCTACAGAAACTACGTTAAGGGACTTGGTAGGTCCAGGTAAACGAGAGCAGTGGACGAAATGGGTCTCTCCCACGCCAGACCAGCGTGTCCATAGCGTGGTTAAATCTGAGTTGGAAAAGATCATCTATAGCAACTATGTAAGATTAATTTTTCGATTTTTTAAGTGGTTTATATGTAAAGTAAAATGCCAATTTGTTCGCTTTGAAAAGGAACACACAGCTACGTTGGCCCAGGAAGAGGTGACGGCAACGCGACGGAATTTACATGTGCGTTATGGACTGGAAGTGGAAGACAATTTGATTAAAAGCACATGGCATCCTTTGTATCGCCGACACTTTCTACGGAGGAGCTTAACGAAAGCCATTGATTGCCGTAAAGGTTATTGGATGTACTTCCAAGGCGTAGACAACGAGGTAGTTTACATTTCGTTGCGAGTTTTAAGTGAAGGTCATTGAGAACTCCTTTATTTACATTACAAGATGGACTGCAACGACGTGGTTATGTTTTGGAGAATCCAGCAAATGTTAAAAGTTACAGCCAACGCGCTACGTCAGCAAATCATGAATCGAGAAGGTTTAACGTAACTAAATTTATCTATAATAAGCTTACACTTTTTTTCTTTTTTTCATATTTGCCTTGCTTAGCACGGAGACTTGATAAAGAAATTAAGGAAATTCTCGAGGAATATAGTCAAGAATCAGACAAGAAACGGCAGTTGTTGACTGGACGTCGTGTCGATTTGGCAGAGGAGCTTAGTAGGCCGTTTCGTTTCTTTACTTTAAAGATTAATTCCGTTTTTATTATTTTCCCAGAGCGCGTGCGGCAAATCCAAGAGAAATTAGAGGAGTTTATCCAAGCACTCAATTCGGAAAAATCATAAGTTATTACCAATCTGAATATCCAGCAGCTTGAATTCCTAGTACAGTACGTCGTGAAACTCGTTTCTTGTCTTGGAAGGAAACAAACTATCAATTTACGCGACTGCCATAAATTGCAACCCGTCGCAACATCACCAACCCGAGGAAGTGAACACTCTTTTTGTCTGGAAGGTTTACTGGTTGTAGTTGGACGAGTGAGGCTATAGTATTTCTCCCATGTACATTAAACGGCATAAACCAAGTCTCTTCAACCCTTAGTAAGGAATATCTCTCCTTTGTTCCTTTCTTATTCTAGTATTTGTGTAATATAATTTTTATTACGCTTAGTCATTTTCATCAATTATATTGAAACTTATTTCGTAAAAATTATATCTCGTATTAAAATAAAAGGATAGCCAAAAGCCATTTTTTTACGACATTTGTGTATTTCTAAGAAAGCACGTCTTGCTCGGCCTCTCCTCCTTTGGAAATAAACACAAGGTCCCAGTTTTTGCTCAGTAGAGATTATCCACGTTTGAAGACCGGGGCTTTTTAATCTTGTCAATGTTCTTGGTAATGATGTCATGGAGAGTCGAGTAATGGTTTCGAATTTCACAAAGCACAAGTCGTAAAGAAACGTACTCCTTTTCGTCCAATTCTTGTACCGTTTCTCTGTAATCTTCCACGTGGGGGTATTTCGATACCTTTCAGAAAGAAAAACTTAGAAAATTCAGGAAACGAAAGGTATTTGTATTACCTTGGAGACGATCTTCCCTCGTGTCATGAAATATCGGGAGATTTGATCAAAGAAAGCCGCTGCTTCCGATTCGACCGTCCTAATTTCAGACAAGGTATCTTCTTGAATGGAAACTCCAAAGTTATTTCCGTCTTCAATTTTAGGTATCAGAAAGGAGACCCACATCTTGAGCTAAGTCGAGAAAGAAAAAGCGTTATCACCCAATCGAAAGAGTGCATAAAGAAACCGTACCACGTTAGCGTGTTCTACCAACTGCCAGATAAAAGGCTTTGCAATTTTAATCATCGTTTTTATCTGTGAATTGCATCCCACCATCCCAGTGGGTAAAGTCATAACTTTGGATCCACTAGCTTCCAGTTCTGGCTCTGATTTTCTTTTCTTCTTCTGGGGCTCCAAATCTCCATGACTTAAAGGGGATATAATTCGCTAGATGCTTAATCTAAAGCTTAACAAAACAGCTTGTTTACCTGTTCAACGGGATGGGCTGTGGAACTGGGACGTTGATTTCCTCACGGATCTCGCTCAAATCTTGGATGGTGAAAAGCGGGGTGGCTAGCAAGTTGTTGAGCTCTACAATTTTGGAGGGGAAAACTTTTTGGACGATTTCGTCCGCCTGCCGAAGAAACAAAACACGCAAGGGCAGTTCCTGAATACCAAACACTACTCTCGCTACCACTACTTTTCGCATTCCTTTTGTTTTTGAAATAGAGAAGTTATAACAGTCCGACAACCTGCGAGTTAACCAAAGAAGTTTCGAGATTATTGACTTCCTGTTTTTCTGAGAAACTTGCGAGGCGAGAGGTAGTGTTATTTACTTTTGCCGTACGAACTTATATAGAAAACCAACCTGTTTCTTCACGCGCTCCTTGTACTCATCCACCTACGTACGAGTCATCCAAACGTTAAAAAATCTCACTTGGTAGCGAAAATCTTGTTTTACCTTCTTTAATGCATCGTCAGACATTCTATGAATGGAGAGAGAAGACTGTCAAGCTTCAAGGACGTCTGTGTATCGAAGCCGGCTTAACTTAATTCAAACTGCCGTTTTAAAATGTGCCCATAACACAAAGACAAAAGAACCACACAAACTAGATATGAAATGTAAGAAAATATTAGATAATTTTAAATTAAGACTTTCTCAGATATTCAAACTCGTACAAAATTCAAAAGCGCAATTATTTTGGGAATATTGGGCTGGTAAAAATTAAGCACGATGTCTGGAAAGGTGGAATCGGTTTTCACGCAAACAACACAACAAGTACACTACAAATAAATCCGCCAGGTGACGATAGTTTTCAAACTTGGCTCCTAAACCGGCTCTAGCGCTTCATGACTTGAAGTTTGAAATTATTCTTTTTAATTCGTGGCTTTCGCAAAATTCATCAAAACTATCGTTTTATTTTTAAACGTAATTCGAAGGAAATTTATTCTTTAGAATTACAACATAATATTGCAAATTTTTCTTGTTTTACATTGAAGAATACCACTAATTTCGCAAGGTGGCAGTTTATTAGTAGGAGTTTGGATATAACGGACTGTGGCGGTACTCCTTCGAAGAAACATGCCGGCTTTATAAAATGTGGAAGCGCGAGCCGCTATCGCACTTGAGAAGCTAGTTGGTCATCGATTCGCTTTACGCTCGCTACAGTGTCAGTTTACCGGATCTACGGGGACGCCTATGTTTAGTAAGTGCCCGTGAACTCTGAAGTGCTCCACCCTGTATGCGGATTGTGTATACGTTCTTCATTGATTTGTATATTCGGACATAATTATAGGCCTTCAAACTTAAAGATTACGGCACTCTGTTTAACCCTTAAAGCCTAGAAGTGTTCACCCTTATGTTGACGTCCACGCCGTGGTGTTGATCTTAGGTAAGTCTTTGGTCTCCGACTTAACTTTGGCTTGTCCTGCTCCTCCTATCCTTTATCCCTGCCCTACATTCATGTTAAATTGGCGAGGCACAGTAGCAAAAACGAAAAAGGAACAGTATGTTACTGTATTGTAAATGGATCTATGTGAACTGCTATTCCATTGTGTAAAATCGTGTTGAGTGTTGAGCATTATTGTGATGGGTGTGGTATCTGGCTTTTGTGGTTAACCCGCATAGGTCTTTCGACTTCATCTCTAAGGTTTTAGTTTAAGTTTGTTTACGTGTAGGCGGTCTATCTTATCCTATCATCGACGCTAAGATAGCACTGAATTTCGCATCGCAGCAGGAAAAATCATAACTTGCAGACTTTTTTATTTCTACCGGTGCCAGTTAGCATCGTAAACTGGCTTTTTCCCCTTTTTAGCTGCCGTTTCAGAACAAACCATGGATTGTAATAAGAATGTCAGGCTAATAATGTCTCAAGTCGAAAAAGATTGTATTCCCTGAGCATTTATGAAAAGTAAGTCAATTTTTAGAAAGGCGGTTGCCGGCACCCAGGGAACGCACGTTATTCGCCTCCGGTCAGGAGGTTGCAGCTGCATACGGTAGTTCCCTAGATGTCAGGATATCTGCCCAAGACATGTCTTGCGGGGAATTTGTATAAAAACCCTTTCTCTTTTAAGTCATTCCCAGGAACTATACTGCATAATCGCAGGCTTATGGCGAGTTTACGCGTCTATTCAGCGAAGGTCGAATATACGTCTGTTTGGTTAAAGCAGTTTTTATAGGAATATATCGGACTATCCCGTTTCGCATGCTCGTACCCAACAATGCAAAACCAGCGTAGCTCGTAAGCTCTTATCTCTTTTGATAATGGATACGTCATCCCTTGAGTCAGTAACACCCAGCGGGATGAGACTGACTAATTTTTCGCCGTTTATCTCTTACTTTCTTCGTTTAACAACGCGGAAGAGTTATCCGTGAAATTGGAAACGGTTCTTGCTTAATGAACGCGAAACTTGTGAGGCCTTTTAAGTTGAAAAATAAACTGCCTGGGGGGGTAATCTCTCGTCGTTGCTGCGCTCTGTGATGCTTACTTTTCTTCCATCCTGGACACCGCGGAATTGCAGGAGTTGCCTGATCAATACATCTGTCTTCATCACAAACCTTCCCGTCCTTCTCAGTCAGCTTTCCTTTCAACGGCATCTTTTGGTTTCGTTTGCTTTTGACCCCCTCCCCCCTTTTACCCAAACCTTTCCTTTCGGTGTTCCTTTTGCCTTGCGATTGCGGGCAAAAAACACCCGTAAATGCGCAGACTCCCTCTCTTTCCTCGTTCTCTCTCATTCTCCCTCTCTCGTGTTCTCTCGAGGGCGTCTCTTCTCAGGGTGGAAAAGGAGGAGGAGCTAAAGCGTCGGTGCTAGTCGACGCTGCTCACCCTTTTGCATTCGTTTTAGCGTGTCTCGTAGGCTTATTGTCATGAAGAAAGTGTCTCCCTAATAGGAATTTTTCGACCACCACATGTTCCATCGTTGTTACGAGGACTAACAAGAAGCCTAAAAATTTTCAAGAAGTAGCAAAAATCTAGTGCGTGGGGTGTGTGTGAGCTTTTTTAGTCTTCACTAGTTCCTCAAAAAGCCGAAGGAGTGGGAAACTGGACCACTAACTCCTAAAACCTGCGTTTTCGCTCTAAAAATGGCTTGCTAAATGTGTTGCCGAAGCATGTGGTTTTGCAAGGTATTTTTCGCTGGAACGTTTTTCTTATAATATGAAGGAGATGCGTAAAGCAAGGTGTTGCTGATTTTTTTTCACAATTTGGTGATTTTTTTAAAAACATTATGAGTGTATGTAGCTTCTGGGTCAAAGGTACCAGACGGGTGTATTGATCGGGGAGGGAAAGAGGAGGGGCTAGAGCTCACTTAACCCCCCTTTTAGCGTACTGGGGAGGGAGGGAGGGGTCACAATTGATTTAAGATCCTTTAGTCGGTGTTAAGATAAAGCCGAAATCAAAACTGTACTTTAACGTGTTATTACTTATTTATGTTTGGAAAGTTTTATTAATTCGTTTTTGTTTGCTCATTATTCTGTTTGCAGGTTATCTATAGTGTGCAAGTATGAATGAATTAGACAGCCTAAGGCAAGAAGCTGAGACCCTTAAAAATGCCATCCGAGTAAGTTTGATTCTACGACAGTTTGGGGAGAATTTTAGCTTTAACATCGGTGTTTTTTTGCCTTGGGTTTTGGTAAATAGGATGCCCGGAAAGCTGCCTGTGACACGACGCTGGTCCAAGCCACATCGGTCTTGGACCCCATTGGGCGTATACAGATGCGAACACGAAGGACGCTTCGCGGCCACCTCGCCAAAATCTATGCCATGCATTGGGGATCAGACTCGCGAAATTTGGTCTCGGCTTCACAGGACGGAAAACTCATCGTCTGGGACTCATATACGACTAACAAAGTACACGCCATACCTTTGCGTTCTAGCTGGGTTATGACGTGTGCCTACGCACCATCAGGGAGCTACGTAGCCTGCGGTGGTTTGGACAACATATGTTCAATATACAGGTAACTATAAACATGAAAGTCCTTTTCATTTTCCCAAAAATACCGGCGACAAATTTTTTTTTGAGATTTGACCATCAATTGAATTACAAATTAAACTGAATTAATTGAGTATTTAGTCTACTATTCAATTATTAACTTTAGGTGGTGTTTTAACGGCGCTCGGCGGAGATGAACATAGTAAGAGTGTGGGGGTTTGTAGTAGGCGTCGCTTGTTTTTAGGAGTACAGGCTGAAGAAGTAGAGTTGAAAAAGGCAGTATGTAATTTAGGCCAGTTTTCTGTAAGAAATGGGAGATGGGCTGAGTCATGCTTGCGTGTCTTTTGGTGACTTGAAAGTTTTGTTCTTTTTTCTTATTTTCACAGCTTAAAGACGCGGGAAGGTAATGTTCGTGTAAGCCGTGAGTTACCTGGGCATACCGGCTACCTGAGTTGCTGTCGGTTTGTGGACGACAATCAAATTGTTACATCGTCGGGAGACATGACCTGCGCTTTGTGGGATATCGAGACAGGGCAGCAATGCACCTCGTTCACAGGACATACGGGCGATGTCATGTCCCTGTCGCTTTCTCCTGACATGAGAACTTTTGTCTCTGGGGCTTGCGACGCCTCTGCGAAGGTGACACATTTTTCTATTCTTTGTTTGCGTTTAAATTCCAGATTCGGGATTCTACAATTTTGGGGTTGGATCTTTTCAGTTGTGGGATATCCGAGACGGTATGTGCCGACAGACGTTTTCTGGTCATGAATCAGATATTAACGCCATTGGTGTAAGTTGATATATTTTTGGGTTCCGTTAAGTCAAACGTATTATTATACTGTTTTTGTGTGTTGTTGTTTTTTACGAATAGTTCTTCCCTAATGGCTACGCATTCGCCACGGGGTCGGACGACGCTACTTGTCGCCTGTTTGATATTCGAGCGGACCAAGAACTGGCCATGTATTCGCATGACAACATCATTTGCGGGATTACCTCCGTGGCCTTTTCCAAATCTGGCCGTCTGCTATTAGCAGGATATGATGATTTCAATTGTAACGTATGGGACGCGATGCGAACTGAGCGAGCAGGTACTATTTTTGATCAAAAAAGATTGACTCAATGTGAAATCGTTTGGATCATTTATTAATTTATTAAATTCTCTTTGTTGTCCAGGTGTCCTGGCTGGCCATGACAACCGGGTAAGTTGCCTGGGAGTGACCGAAGACGGTATGGCGGTAGCGACTGGCTCGTGGGATAGTTTCTTGAAGATTTGGAACTAAAGCACAAAAAGAGGCATAGAAAGGAAAGAATGAGAAAAACACACTTACAACCAAGCTCGCATACTATTACATCATCCGCTACTATGGCCTTTGCTGCTTCCTTTGCCCGTATGGAGAAGACTTGGCTTCGCACAAGGGTGGCGAAGGCATAGTGTCTACACACAATCTTTTCACTTCATCCTTAACAACTACGGTTATACAAATTCAACAAAAAATAGCAGAACAAGGGGCGTTGGAGAACTTCATTGCGTGGGTAATAAAAGGAAGAGAAGAAGAAAAAAACACTCGCAAAGGCCACTAACATCTTTTACGAACTTGTATTTTTAATTTATTATTTTCCTTTTACGTATTGGACAGGATGTATCGAACTTGAAGATAACAAACGCTCTCGCTTTTATTAGCGAAACACATAGGGGGAGGGGAACAGTTTGTCTTTTTAGCATTGCTGAAAACTTTGCGCTTTACAAAATTATCTTTTTTTTAAGTCTTCTTTTGAGTTACGGTGTAGGGCTCTAGTCAGTGCTGCTCAATAGGTTTATTTAAATCTTCGAGAGTTATTGGAATCTAAAACAGAGGGATTGGGGCGGGGGATTGTTCAGAGGTCACATTTTTTTAAATAAAAGGCTTTATTTCCTATGTGTTAAGTGGCATACGGGACCATAGGGGTTATTGAAACCGTGTTTCCTTTGAAAAGTGGGTCCTTCTGCTAATTTTTTCTCCCATTTTGGGTTCCAAGCTAGGCCTCGAAAACTTCTAAATCTTCTGCTGCAAGTTTTTTCTTCCAAGGATTCTGTAAACAAAGAACTACTAATTTGAATTCCTTTTTAACTAAGAAAAAGGTCAAGGTTTTGAGTTCTGATAAGTAATCGGTTGTACTATTGTGCCCCTCTCCCTTCCCAACTGTGTTCAATTTTGTCAATCGAATGGGCGTTTTCAAACCTCGGGAGATGGCCGCCCCAGTCTTGTATTACTCAACGCACTTTGGTAATAGAAGGCTGTGGCGGATTGACTTGCAGGTTATTTTTCTTTTTTGGTGCGTTTGTGGAAGGAAATGTTTTGCGTCGTGCGCTTCCACGTGGTAGCCCAGCGGTTTATTAGGCAGTACCATCGCCAATTTGGAACGGGCTCAGTGCTGGGCTGCTGTTAGGGATCGTCATGTTCAGCAGAAATATTTAAAAAAAAAAGTTGTGTTCTGTAATTTTTGAAATGTGGAAATGAAGGTTTGCAGGTGGTGCTTTTCCAGTGCCACAGGGAAACGACTGATGATCGCTTTAATTTGCCCTCGCCATTTTCCTTTTGCTCTATATTCGCACTTTTTCTTAAAATTCTAGTTGACAATTGCAATGGTGTGAGCGCTTAGACCTGAAGCACAAATTTTTTGTAAGTTTATTTCGTAGAATTTTCTAAGCGCAAACGTTATGTTCTCCACATTCTCTACCTGCCATGAGCTAGAACGTGTAGCTTTTCAGTCTTGTTTGTGACGTCATGTAACTACTGACTTGTCCAATAAAATATTTGTCTTTATGAAAATGCCGTTTCATTAATCTTACTATCCGAAAAGGATCGTAAAAATCAGCACTTTAAGCTCCTATATAAAAAAGAGCTGCGCTATTTATATTCCAAATCCAATATATTTTGAAATATTTGTCAATAGAAATGCTTTCCACTCGAGATTTGGAGTGGAAACCTGAGTCAAAAAGTCCGCTAAAAGGGGTGTGTTCTTTGCGAAAAAGACGAATCCTATTGGGCAAAAAAGGGGCGTGTCCCCTTTTCAACCTGGAAGCGCTTTTTCAGGGCTTTTCTCCATAAGGAATAATGCAAACATAAGGGGCCCCTGCAAAAATCATACAAAATTAAGAGCCTCTTTCCCTGTTGCCAACTCCCCTGCTCGGTTTCCTGTCCCCGATATTCGCGCTTGTGATGCCGAAGCTCACAACGAAAATGGGTATAGGAACCTTGCCGGGAAGGCATACGGTACAGAAAGGAAGCCATTTTAATATTATGTTTTTTTGGCGAAATAAATTGCCTCGACCGGGTTTGGAACCGAGAACGTCTCAACCACAAGTCTTACATCTTATCCACTCGGTCATACCCCTGTATTCAATGTGCTTTTAAGCATGTATAAATTCAATGTTTGAACTAAGATGGTGTACTGTGTATTGTACAGTGTATGTACAGTGTATTTAGGGAGTGATCCATCTTTTTGCTCGTTATATGTAAGTATAACGAGCAAAAAGATGGATCACTCCCTAAATACACTGTACATCACTTCCTAAATACATACAAAGAAATACAATATAATACTGCAAACCTCTAGAGAATACAAAATACAAATTAGAATTTCAATGACAACCCATTATCGCAATAATGGACCACAAATTTAACTGCCAGTCACGTCCAGTAGTAACGTCTTGAAGTCAAAATCAACCGTCCAGAGAATTTTTATTAGTATCGCGGTTGCTTCAAATTTTCCTATATAGGGTTGCCTCTTCATGAACTCCTCGACCCTCGTCCTCGATGCATCTTACAAGCAAGGGTTATTTAAAAGCTGACTATACTCTGCATATTCGACAGCAATTTAATTACGAAACTCGGACACCGATCAAGTGCGAGTATATATACTCCGGTGGATCGCAGGCATGGGTTTAGGGAACTATATTCCATCTTCGTATAAAAGAAGATTGGTTGATAATATTCAACTAGATTGTTAAGATCTTGGTAGGACAGAAGCTTACAAGGATAAAAATAGGGGCGTAGGCTAATGATAAACAAAAAAAAATTGGCAACTTTATAATAAGCAAGCAATTTCCGGATTTTTTTACAGACAAATCTACCATCAGTAAATAAGTTAATGTAAATAATTTTCACAAGAAAAAAAACTTCATGGTAAAAAGAAAGTTAGGTTTTAAGTATATCTTTCTTCCCATCATTCGGATGAAGCAGTTGAAATCACAATAACGACCGAAGGACCGATTTTTTTTTTGCTAAGGCCTTATTATAGAAACATTTCTGCCTTGTAAATAGAAAAATGTGCATCTTCGTAGAGACAATTTATAGTCGGACCACGAACTTAAAGCCCTTGCTTATTGGAAGAGTTACGAGCAAAATTATCTACGAATTTCAAAAGCTCTAGTTAAGGCGCGTATTTTATGTATTTTCGGAAGTATTTATTGAACTATATTAAAAAGCTGCACAAGGAATCAATTTACGTTGTGGAGGCAGAATTTCCCCTTTCTTTTTTCTTACCAAAAAATGTATTTTCAATGAAGGTGGTAATGGTCAGGGTATCTGCAGAATGAACCCGCACTGGGAAGGTGCGAGGCTCAAGTCAACAAACAGATGACTTGAAATGACAGCAGAGGTTACACTTTGTACAGCATTGGCATTGCTTTTTTTCTTTTTACAGAGTACACAGCGGAAAAATAAGAATGGAAATCAGATAGGAAGGACTTTCGACAAGTATGAAAAACACCATGCTTTTGCCCCAAGAAATGTAACCGAAATGATATTAAAAAAATGTAGCTGGTTTTTTTACGTACAAATGAATGCGGGTGAAAATGGGTAAACAAAGAAAAAAAGGAGAAAAACAACAAAATCTATGTATCAAACACTACCATGTGCTCCGCTACTCGGATTTTTATGTCCATTAGTACAATGTAAATTGCGATGGGTGGGGTGGGCGTATGGACAATGGGGACTTTGGTCCCAATCACGAAAAAGAAAGGAAACGAAAAAAATCGTGCTTGCACTACTCTAGCGTCATACTACAATGAGTGGAGTAGTAAGAGAGAAAGAAATGAGAAAAAACACAAAAGGGCCTTAAAAACAAAGTGACACTTCCAACTATTACATTAGAATGAAACACAAAAACATTTAACCAAACGCTTCCTCTCCTGCAACCTCCCCGTACTGGAAAGGACCAAGTACACCCCTTTCTCCACCACACCGCCAAAATGGGTCTGAGCGCGAACGGGAATGACAGCCAAAAGAATTTACAATTTGTTCAAAATCGCCTCCCAAAATAAAGACCTCACAACTGTTTCTTCGCCCTCAAACGCTTTCTCCCAAATTTTCTTTCAATTTCTACAAATTAAGTTTACTCCCAAACTTGCCGATGTCAGGATATGCAAGTTATTTCTGATGTACATGTTCCATAAAGTACAGGACAAAAAGAAAAACGGCCTGGGATGATTTCCAGAACTGAGTTGGAGGAGAAAGAAGATTTAAAAAAGAATGAAAATGCGACATAACCACACTAATCAAGGGTTAATCCCCCTCGGAAAAAGAACACACTTGGAGATTTAAATAATAATAAAACAAAATTGAAATACTTATGACGGGCTTTCGGGGGTCCAGTAAACATATCAACAAACGCAACATACAAATCCACAATTAGCCATTCAAGGTGCCAAGATTGAAATTCTCTACAAAAGCCTTTCGTCCACAGCCCAAAAAGAGATTGAGACCTGAAGAACCGAATCCATCGAGCTGTTCCTTCCTTTTTTCTAGGTCGCTTTTTATAATACTAAAAAAAAAATCTCATGATATTCTAAAAAAAGGATTCTGGTTATTTTAAACCAAAAAGAAATCCCCAGCAGAGGGCGGAGCTTAAGCACGGAGGTCCATCTTTGCCACCCCTTCTCCCCTGAACCCCGAAAATTGGGATTTTTCGCGCACAAAACATTCATCCATTTTTTGTTTTTAAAACTCCCCATTGGCTCTGATAACACAAATGGATCAAGTCTGTACACTTTACAGTCGAGGTCAGTGGTTCCAAGCGAAGCCTCCTGTACAAATGCACACACGATAGCTAATTACTTTGTTTGTCTTCCTTGGGATAATTAACTCCATTTCCGCTTTTTTAACCTCTGCACTTTATCTAGAGACCGCCTCCTCCGTTTGAAGGCGGACCAATGGGTCCCAAGTCGCAATTGTTTTTGAGAAAGTACTTTTCGAGTTTGGCGAGGATATGTTTGCCGTAGGTGTACTTGCGGAGGGTGGACACATGGGGGCGGATCTTGTGCATAAGCAGTTTTCGCTGGGCGGGCTCGGCTACGTCAATCATCTTCTGGACGACGTAGTTGGCGTACTGATCTTTCATCATGGCGTGGAGGGCGGAGCCTTGGGTGTTGTCGTTATAGCCCAACACTTCCTCGATGAGAAAGGCGCGTTCCGAGCGCGTCGCGTGGGTCACGCACTTCTCCACCACGTTCGAAGCAAACTTGTGCTGGGACAGCATCAATACTTTGCCTCGCACAGCTGTCACGATGCGGGATTTGTCTTCTGCTTTCCCATGTTCTACACGAAACCCCAGGGACAAAGCAAAACGATTTTCAACTGAAAACTAAAAATGGAAAGAAATTACCGAGAACGTGCTGGATGACGTAATTGCCGTACTGATCTTGGATCAATTGCTCGGTGTGCTGGTGCAGTTCCCCCAAAATAGGAGCAGTTTGATCGCCTGTACAGTGTTCTAATATACGTTGAATTACGCGGCAGCCATACGGGTGTGTAGACAATGAAAACACCTGCCCAATTAATTACGACAATTAACAAATAAGTTAATATATCAATTTAACCTAACTCTAAATCCAAAGCTGATTCAAAATAATTTCTAACTAAAAAACCAAAACAACTTTGAATTAAAATTCCTTTTAAAAAAATCGACTAATGTCTCTAAATTAGAAGGACAAAAAAGAAGTGCTTAATCGATTTAAGGGATTCCATTCAGATACAAAATATTTACAGATATAAAGCGGTTAAAAAGTAAAATTCGACATTTTTTTTTTAATTTGAAAAACAAAATAACGGAAAACAATAGGAGAATGGGAACACGTATTCAAATGAAAACAATTTTGCGTACCTGGGCATCGAAGGCGTCGATAATGAATTGGAGGGCGTTGGGTTCCACACATTCGATGCATTTCTGCACCACGTGGTTTCCATTCTGGTCTTTGACACATTTCAGTACGTGTCCATCCAATTCGCGGACAATTTCCTTTTGCTGGTCTGCAGGAATGGACTCCAGGGCCTTCTGGATCACACGACAGCCGTACATTTGCAAGGCTAAAGGCAATACATGACCTTTGATCCGCTGGGCCAATGTCGTCTTTTGTTCGGGTGTCCCAAACTCAAAAAACTTTTGGATGACATAGTTGCCAAAGACGTCCGTCATAAGCGCATATGCCGCCATAATGATTTCAGCGAACACCAACTGCTTCTCTGTTGGCGACGCCCGCTCCAGTTTTTGCTGGATAAACCGTGAACCGTGTTGATCTTGCGAGAATTCCACCATATGGTTGACCAAATCGCGCAGTTGTAGATTCGGAAATCTGTTGTTTCTGTAGAAAATCAAATATATAAAACACAGATCCAATGACAACACTTCTAGACAGTTTTACCTAAAATCTTCTAGGAGTCGAGACCGGTTAGTGCCTTTATCTATCATAGCGGCCGTGCCACCCCCCATCGATGCACTTCGGTCCATTTTACCGAAGAGCGAAGAGGTGTTCCCAAAGATAGTCGTATTGGGTCCCGGTGTGAGGGCACCATTCCTGTATTTTACCATTTCGGAGCCAGGCGCTGCTGACATGATCCTGCCCAACCCTAGCTGCAGGCCAGGGCTTGAGCCTAGCCCCAGCGGAGGGGGCGTTAACGATTCCGATCCGAGACCCAATGAGTTGGACGAAGCAGTTACAGTGCCCAAAGCTCCGTAACTGGGCGTGTTATGCCACTTCGCTCTGGCATAGTCCAACGACGGTGAGAAAGTAGACTGATTACGATCAAAGGAATCCCTTCGCCCGCTGTTTCCTAAAACAATAAAAAAAAAAATACAAAAGTTACGACACAGATATCATGTAAATTTGTGTATATTTTTAAAAAAACATATCTATATATTTTTACCATTACTGAGGGAAAGGCCTCCTAGGGCAGGCGATCCAATCGTTCCGAGTCCGCCATTGCCGAATCCCAAGGCCGCGGAGCTATGCTGGAGTCCCAAGGGCGAAAAAGTATTTCCTAGTTGAGAAGAAGGCAACGCGTTCCCTCCCACCCCGACTCCGCCCCCTCCTCCCATGGGGTTACATTGTCCCGGCGCATGGCTGCCCAAAAGTCTTACGTTCGGAACCATCGGCGCGGGGGACATGAGTCTCACTGGCCCGCCATTCCCTAATCCTCTCATGTTCCCCATGACGAGCGATCCGTGTTGGTCATAAAAGGCGGGTATCACTTGGTAGCCGCCGCCGCCTGCTGTCGGATTGTTGCCCGTACCAACTTCTGACAGTGACGGGGTCAACGGTCGTCTCGGTTGAGGTTGCTGGGCAGTCCCAGGTACTGGCCCGGCCGGTCCTGGTCCTGCTGGACCGGGCCCTTGCGGAAGCATTCCAGCGGAAAACATTCCCCATGGCGTCATCCCATAATACTGCGGCATCATTCCAGGTGGTCCTGTATTACATAATCGAAAACAGATTAGGGTTATTATAAATTCCCCCTCTTTTACAGTGCGAAAAGCACGCAAGTACACGCAAATGAGGGAAACTGACCTGCGATGAGAGCTCCCATATACGGTTCCTGGGGATTGATGACATAAGGCGCATTAGGATACCCTGCAGGCCCCGCCAACCCAGCTAAAAGAAAGTAAACGAATAAATAATAAAAAAAGTTATCAAAATTTTACAACTAAAAAAACTTTGTCTTACCAAGTTGTTGCTGTTGTTGAGCCAAAAATTGTTGCTGCAGTAGCTGCATTTGCTGCGGTGGAGCAGGCTGAGCTTGTTGCTGCTGATTCCGGAATAATTGCTGACAAAACACAAAACAAAATCCACACTATATTAGTCAAACAGGACACAAAATGATTTAACATCTTTACAAAAATTGCGAATATTTTCCACTCTAAAACCTCACCTCGTGTGAACCAGACCAGTAAAGAAACACCTGTTTCAATTTGCTACCCAGTTTTGAATCAGGCCATACTTGGGTTTTGCACACCCTCCCTTCCCTAATCCCCCTTCTCGCTACTGTTGTCAGTACACCCATCTCCCAATCTCCTTCCGATATTCTCATCAACTCTGAATTTTTATCTCTTTACTTTCAATTCACATTTTTTCGACTCTTTCCTTGTATCGTGAATGTGCTTCAAATTTCCAAACAGTTTTCGGAGTCGCAAGAATTTTCGTTTTTTTTGTCACTCCACTGCCATTTCTGAAACGTCTTCGCACTCTTTACATGCTGAGCTGCACAGAGATTACGGGACTTCAAACACAGATGGGCCAAAAAACTACCACTTTTCCGCTTTACTAGCCTCGTGTGGTTAACGCAAAACGCTTGCGGGCCAATAACCTTATAGCTAATGCCGATCACAATTAGCCTTAATGCTAATGCCAAGACAATAATGTCTCCCAAACTTGAACGTTTCAATTTTAATTAACTTTTAATCCACACTGGAGACTCAAAACAACGCCTCGTGACGTCACAATGAAAAATTTCTTTTTCGTTAATAAAGAAGGAACTTTCGACTCTCTCTACTCTGTTCCTCTCTCATGAGTGGAGGACCATGCCTAAACGCACAGCACATTAGAACCCAGTCGAGGGGAAGGGGGGGGGGGGATTACGAGCTAAGGAAATGACGTGCGCTTCAGCGTTCGTTCGAATTCACGGAGTACGAGAAACAAGTACGGGTTGTCAATTGCCACCGATTCGTGCCAGGTACGGCCACCCATAGCGTGCATTTCGTCCATCAGCATAAGTTGGGGAGTTTAAGGGGGACGGAGCTCTGGGAGAGAGTAAGACAACAAAGTCCGAGTGTCTGTTTTCCCAAATCGACCAATAAGACCTCGTTTAGCCCCAACATTTTCTTCAAGACTCGTTACGTTTCCTCCCTTTTTTCTCGTTTTATTTTTACTATGAGATTTTAAAGCACGCAAGAACGGACCAATCAAACAATTCCTAAAAAGCTATTTCCTCTTAACGCAAGATTGGGAACACTGGCGAATTTCACCCATCTGCCTTAAAAACTAACTGAAAACAATATGGAAAAAAATTAAATAGATAACTACTCAAGAATAACTACGGACTTAACTCTAAACCAATTAAGAAAAATACAATACTAAGAATAATTGTAATAACCTAAAAGCGAAGCAGAAAAACCTTCGGTCGCGTCGCTAAAACAAAAAGGAAATGGAATAAAAGACAACTTGAAATATTTTACCTGCTGATCAAAACCATGTTGATGCTGCTGCTGCTGTTGATGTTGTTGCTGCTGCTGGGACATGAGCGCTTGGCTATCCATGGGCGAGAGTACGGAATAATTGTTGTGTTCGTATTGGGGCATGCCTCCCCCTATCGAGACCATACTGGGGTCCATGAGGACTGGTTCTCCAAAATTGTTATGTGAATGGGACGTTAAATGATCCGGCATGTTCTGACCTTGTGCCACCATAGACATGGCCATCGACGGGGGCAGATTCATGGGTAAGCTAGTCATTGCCATGGCTGACAAAGCCGACATGTCCTCCTTCATTAAAGGTAAAGGTCCATTTTTGTGTAAATCTTCTTCGGAGGGTGAAGGTTGCCTTGAACCTGGTGTCCGACTAGAATCCCAATCGGAAAAAATAAATGTTTAGAAAACGAATATTGAAGTTTGAATTCTTTTTACTACTTGAATTTGTCGTCTTCTGATAAAACCCCGTTTTTCATCACGCCCATTGCATGAGAACGGGCATGAGCAAGTGAATGGGCGTGTCCATTGCCATTGGAGTCCAAATCTTTGAGTGTGGATGGCGCTCCTTTGTCTTTTGTGTCTTTATCTCCGTCTTGACTTACTCCTAAGCCTCTCATACGCGCTTCCAAGTCTCTTGTAGTAGGGGAAGTCCCCAAAACGTACTCTACCATTTTGACCCCCAATCCTCCCGTTTCCGAGGAACGCGGCGATAGCACGGCGCCAGCTGCTTCCCCAGGAAAACTTCCTGAACGGCGAGGAGTCATGCTAATGGGCTGTGACACCGAGTGATCTAAAGGATAATCTAGAAAAAGCACTGTAGCTTCACTAAAAGGAGCTATTATCTACCTATAGCTGAGTTGCTCCACGCAGAATCTCGCCATGTTTGATCCCCCAAATTAAATAGCCCTTTAGCTTCATCTTTGGGTTCTTCTACGCCCCATAACTTCTTGGCTGAGCCCGCCAGCTACAAAAACAATAGATTAATAAAATCTTCTTCTTGGATGTTTACAAAATTAAACAAAATCAAGAAATTGGTTGGTTTTTTACTTGTTCAAACTGATTTCTGTGAGTCATGTGCGTTTGATCGGCCGGATGTTGTTGAACACCAACCGTATTTCCTCCTGTCTGACCGCCTTCAGATGCCATTGCTTTCAAATGGGACTCCATGCCTGTTACCACGGTCATGTTTTGCTTGGACTGCTGTAAAATGATCCACAAAAGGCATTTGGTAGTGTTTTTTACAGTTTAAATTTTTCAATACTTACATCCATAATGGATTCATCACCCAAAGCCCAGCGAGAATGCTGCTTGGAGAAGTTTTGTAAATCGGGGTCGGTTTGGGAGCGCTGAAAGAAATAGGCTACCATAGCATCATCTTGGGATCTTACAGCCGAAGGACGAGTTAACTCGGACATCTTTTCAAAAAAGAAGAAAATGCATGCATGACTTAAGAAGTTACACTAATGATTTTAATGTACTGTCTGTAATGAAGCAACATGATTGGCACCACTAGCGAGCATGCCAACAGCAGTATCTGAACTCTCCCCGCCACTACCCCACTTCATTGAAGAAACTGCGAAAAGAGAAAAAAGATGCACAAATTTACTATCATGTCAACAGAGCATACTAACTTTAAGTAGGCATATAAAAGGGGGTTATAGTTACTTATGCAATTATTTACGGCAATTAGTTTAACACTGTTTGCTATAGTAAAAAGTTTCCTTTGTTTTTGTTATGTTACGAGTGATTCAAAGCATTTAAATGTAACTGTTTTAGGACATAAAATGCCTTATTAACTCTGTAACTAGACCAATAGGGCTCCGAAAAATGAGAGATTGAGCTCAAAGGTGTATTAAAAGGCGCTTAAAACCTATATTATGTGACTTGTAAATATGCTCTTTGTTTTGCTTACAGGACGCGCGTGTGTAACCGTCTCAAAGAACCGCTCTCCGGACCGCTTCGCACTCCAGAGAACGCTATTATTCATAGGCAATAATGAAAAGCCAGAAGCGGCCAACAATTTGGACCACAACAATTCACTAGTAATAGTAAGATTACTTCGATAATTACAGATATTCAACGAAAACTATTCACAAATGTATACATTCAAACGCCATCACAATCAGCGAGCCCATACTTCTCACCAGGCTTGAATCTGGTCACTACAGCTGTTCATCCTGCGCTACTAGAAACTCTCGCGCCATAAAACACAAAAGCTACCACGTTGCTGGTCTCTTGTTTCCTAAAATCTCAAAAGTTATATGTTGAAATATAAATAAATAAAGCAAAGTATCCGGATTAACTTTCAAAAAAGCTTTCATGTCAAATTATTATCTATACAGAATCATCACGTACTGGAAAAACTTGTAATCAAACCATTTAACCATTACTCGCTTCAAACAAAAAGACAATAATAATGCTAGACAAAATATTAGATCAAAACTCGGAAAAGAAAGAGATCTATTTTTTGCATATTAGGATCATGTTCACAGTTGAGGCAGCTGTTCAATGGGTGTGGCAAACGCAAAATCTTCGGGGAAAAGCTCAGCAGCCCGGGGGTACATAAGCTTGTAAGACTGACGAATTGTGACGTCAGCAACACCGGCAATATCACCGATCTCCTTTTGCGTTCGCTTATCTTCAGATGCCTGTGACGCCATGTAAATTGCAGCAGCAGCCACGGAAATTGGCGAACGACCAGGCACAATATCCAACTCCACCGCCTTACGAGCAATATGCGACGCAGCGCGTTGGACCACAACCGGGAGCCCTGGACAAGAAAATAAATTATAGGGTAGGCAGAGATTGTAAAATAGTCATACCCAAGTTGGAGCAGAATCTCGACATAAAGTCTCCAGTCGTAATAAGATCAACGCTAGTCTCCAACGCTTTCAGAATAAGCTTGAAACAGCGGCCAATCTCCTTTTTGCTGACCTTGCTAACAGCACAGATTTCCTAGCAAACCAAACCGGTTACTAACCAAAAAGTCCCTGCAGTTTTCTTTTTTTAAATATACTTTGAAAGTACGGGGAACTCCTTCTTGACGACAGGCTATATACAAGCAAGCTGAGGCAATGGCATCATTAGCCCGACCTTTCAAATTTTTACCGTCGTGAACTTGCTTGAATAAATTATTGGCGCGATCCACAATGGTTTTGGGAAGGTTAATGCGATCCGCCATGTTGTTGATCTCTTTGAAGGCATTAATCAGCGCCCTATCCGAGCTGCTTACCTTTTAAAAGGAATAAATAATGTAATACATAGATTCAATAGATAAATTTTATATCTAATGTTTTATTTTATATTTACTGTTCTCCGGTTTTGGTACTTGGCAGCGCCAAATTCGTCAAAAGACGCAGCACCAGTGCCTGGGCCAATCATAGTAGAAAGGTCTGTGCCATTCAACAAAGGGTTTTCGGCTCCTCCCACACGAGAAGGATCAGCGTTCGCTTTTTCGTTGCTAAACGTACGCCATTCTGAACCTACATCTATAACTCTGTCACCTACTACTAGGCCGCATTCTGAACATATTTGGTCACCGGCACGATAATCTTCGATTAAAGAAGCATCTGGATGAGCTGAACAGCAAATCCGATTCGTTATATCAGCCCTATATACATAGAAATGGGTTGTTAATAGCAAAGGTTTCTCGACGAGCTTATTTACCTTGAAGTTGACGCCATTCTGGAAACCCAAGCTGAAAGCTTGAACAACAGCGAAGCCTTTGGATTAATCACACTTTACCTTCCTTACACGCTTCCTTATAAATTCAATCTAAAACAATACAACACAAAAGAAGGATTACAAGATTTCGCCTTTCGGACTGTCGTACCACGGGCGTTGATGATTGATTCTAATATGTAATAACTTGACGAGGAAAAAGTTTATAATTTCTTTTTTTCAGTAAAAACCTAGAACAATACTACTTATATCATACCCTTTTCTAGCGTCATATTCATATCATATACTTATAGCATACCCTTTTATAGCGTCATAGTAGTCTTTATACGAAATGGTACACATTAGATTACACATGACCATCAGCTAAACATATTGATGGAATGAATATCACTTGCATTACTGCTCAGAACAAAAAAAAAGTTTTATGTAGGAATACAACTTGAAGCTACAGTTTGAAACATACCTTTACTCGCGTAGCTTGTATATTGTGACATTTATTTTGACGACAACAAACCATCCAAATCCACAACACAAGGAGCGCAACAAACAAGACAAGACTGGCCGACGTTGCCAAATACGGCAGGTGAGTAAAATTTTTAACATTGTATTTCTGACCGTTTTATTTATTATCATGAAGTAAAGTCTACACAGAATTTGCAATATCTGTACCACAACTATTCTGTATACAACCTTGTATTTAACTGTTCCTTTTTTCATTTGGTCCCATTATGGATTTATTCATCAATTTTAAGCTAAAGGATTTCCTCTGAACTGTCATGACATCAGAATGCTTTATTTATAACAGAGCTTAATTAATAGTTTTAAAACTCTTTGCGATTTTAGAACCATAATATGCCAATAATAAGCGATTTCCGGAAAGCGGCAAAAAAAACTATTGCTTAAAATCTTTCAGATTGGACCCAAGTTAGGTTTGTAAGCGTGGCACCAGTAGTCTCACCCACATTACCCACTTCGGATCCATGAACGCTCCCGAAAATGCGTGCACCAATGCTATCCCGTCCTTCGATTGTCTCATCATAAGTGGGCGGGTGTGCACCGATGACCAAACCTGGATTATCGTGCCCGTTTTCCTCCATTTTACCCGCTTTAGAATTCAACTTGCGTCTCTTGATCACAAGTTTAACCACGAGTAAGACAAGGAAAATCGCACCGGCCACTCCTAGAATCAAACTGATTGTTCAAAATTAAAAACGAGCCCATTCCATTGCAGAAAACAGTACTTACGCAGTATAAGGGAGCGTATCGATGACTTTATTGACTATTTTCGTTTCGTCGTGGCTGTTTTCGTCGAACTCGTGCAAACGAGACTCACTTTTCGCCTGCTGAATTGTAGAGTTCTGCGTACTTGATAAATCAGTTTGACCCATCTTGTTTTGAAAGGAGTCTGGGACCGAGGACTCGCCACGAAAGAACTCGAGAGACTGACAACTGCTAAGAGAAGCTATGCCCTGTGATATAAAATTATGCAAAGGAAGGACGGTTAGGGTAAATCATGAGATTGCACGATTTTCCACTGACACGAGCCTGATGGGTCGTCACGTACTTTTCCGATACGTGATGTCATCCTCTTGTCGCATCTTTGGAAAAGGCAACCTTCAGACGGGCTCCTAAATCTCAAGGTTGTTAATTAGGTGTTCGCCATCAAATTTTAACAGTAATAAAGAAGAATTCATTTTGGTTATGAAACGTAGCATGTATTTTAGCACGTTGACACAACGTAGACGACTCTTAATCGAAAAGACCTAGGAACAAAGACATGTTATTAGTTTTGAATATATCTTGGGTGTGTAAATAATCATATACATACCAAAGCCCATATCGTCGTCTTCCTCTTCTGATTCTTCCTTTTTCTCCTCCTTCTTCTTCTCTTCCTTTTTCTCGGCCGGGGCGGCGGCACCAGCTAGTATAACAAGGAGAAGTCGATTAATACTTTGTTTTACGCACATTTCAAGTAAATGGATGAGACAAAATTAGAATCAGTCTGCCAGGAAAATCAACACTACAAATTCAGGATTAAATTTTGCGAACCTTCCATGCTATCATCAGTTTTTTTTATAACGAGTAAATATTTTATTGTTAAAATTATATACCTGCGGGTGCAGAACCAGCAGCCGGGGCAGCTCCTGCGCCTGAACCCACGTTGGTAATCATCTGTTTCAGGTTTAAACCTTCCAATGCCTTGGCAAAGAGACCAGGCCAATAAGGCTCAACTTTGACATCGGCAGCCTTCAAGATGGTTTGAATCTTTTCAGCCTAGAACACAAAAGCAACAACATAACTTCTCTAAGAATAACGGAAATGTATAAGTGAGCAACTTAAACGGTAATATTACAGGATAGGAAGCAATATCGAAAGGTTTTCTTAGCGATTAATATGGTTTTAGGGTAAGACAAGCACGAAACATGCCGATTCTAGCGAGGACATGTTGAAGGGTGAAATTTGGGTGAAAAACATAAAATATTTAGTCAAAACTTACTGTGATGGCGACATCATCATCAACCAAGATGAGAGAAGCATACACGCACGCTAATTCGTCGTTGCTGGCCATGATGTTTAAGGATAAGGAAAATGCAAGTCGCCAAAACACGGCCTTAGCTCTTCAGAGGACAAGCACTTTCAATGAACGATACGTTGCAGAGAAAGGAAGCAGGACAGATAGGCTCTTTGAGTAGATTACGACGAGGGGAGGATCGGAAAGGCAAATGTTACACACTTCGTGCTGCCACCTGGTAGAAGTCCTACAAGTCGGATGCTCGATCGGATGCGGTAGGTCACCCAATCTCCGAACTGTACGAAAATTTACGAAATGTTCGAAAAATTGTGTATAGTCGAATAATGTACATAGAAATGCTTTTACTATACTTTTAAAAAAATGTGTTCAGACGAATATAAGAAAACAAGCAGTAATGATAACCCCACCACCACAAACCCCCGGGAATTCAGATTAAAATACGGAACTTACAATCAAACAATTTTGAAATCACGTTGCAATGGGTTCCAGCGCATGTAGGAATCGCAAGAAACGAAGCAGCAGATACGGTGGCAAAGATTGGCAAAGACTCCAACCAAATAGCATTAAGAGACCTCACAAAGATACGTATAACTTTCGGCCGTATTTAAACAGAAATTAGAGTAAAAAGTATTACAGCGATTAAAAAAGAGTATTTCTCAAAACTTTGTCCAAGTCGCAAAAAACATCAGGACAGCACCCTGGTTTTTACACAAAAACTGGAAAATATCAGTTGCCCTTTTGAGATTGAGATGTGGACACGGAAAAACAGGATCATGGATGTATAAGATTTAATCTAAAAAGAAATAGCAAGTGTGATAGGTGTGGAGAGAAGAAAGATACGGTGGAACACAAGATTATGGAATGCTTTGGCACTCATTTGAACGGGAAATACTAAAGAATAAAATGATTAAAGAGGGAATTGAATTTAAGTTCGAGAACGTACTAGGTTTTGGCAACCTTACAGAATATAAGCAATTTTTAGCCGTCTTTTTTAGTTGATTACGTAAGAGTTACAGGACTAGTCGATATTATTTAAATGTTCGGTGAAGGTCTAAAATCAACATACACTTTCCTAGGCACGCCCATGCCAATATAATAGTGTAAATTCGTGCTTGGACCCAAAGTCAACCTGAGATAAATAGACAGTAACATCTATTGTGAATGCAGCAGACGATGATGCGATGCCACTTCGCGAATCCCCGGGAAAAAAGGGGAAAAAAAGGATCTGCGATACATCTGCGACCTGCGATGGGCGAAACAAACTGAGGAGGTTCTTTCTAGCCTTACGTTTGGCATCATTATCAGGGATACGCGAATTAGCTTTATGGCACCATATAGATATGGCACGTTTTTTTGCGAAAGTCCTTATAATTTCATTACGCTATTTTACTACGCAATAGCTACATTAATTATTCCAGTATACATTCCATTGAATTAATGTTATATCAGGAAAACTCCACTGTTTCTCCCTGCAGGCAAAAAAATAAAGAGTATACTGGCTTACTGGGACGACCCGAGATATGTGATAGTAAATGCGAACTTCCTAGTATTCAGTGGTTCACAGTTCAAAGATTTGCCGATGTTATTGACAGAAATTATTGAATAAAGTTTATAAAATTTTATAGAAATTAATTTCAGAAACGCAGGTGAGTAGACATTAACTGTTTCATTCCAACTAATTTTCTCCGTTAAAGGTTAGGAAATGGCCAGTCCTCTGGGGCAAACGAGTAATTCGGATGCATACGATCCCATCTTTTCTACCGACATTAATCAACGCATGCAAGTTCCTAAGAGAATCAGTGTCACTGGCCACATGGCCGAGGATCATCCTTATACAAATGGCGATTTTATGAGACCTAATCATTTAAATGACACAGCATTTGGCATGAAAGTTCCAGATCGTATTTTCGTTGATGGTAAATTGTCTATAATATTTGAAATAATACAAACAAACAGGAAACCATGTTTTCAGTGGGTGCCCACGAAGGCTTGGACGCCAGACCACCCAGGGAATTTGTTTTAGACAGTGCAGATCTTCCTGTCTTACATCCGACTATGAGAGTACAAGTAAAACAATAAAGGGATTTTTGTATTATCTTTCTTTTTCAAAAAAAGAATTTAGACTCCACCTAGTAAAATCACACTGGACATGCATCCTTTCCCAACTGCAACTGATACTAGCAAAATCAGTGCGCCAAAGCATTCAAATGGCCTTTCTCAAGTCGTACTAAGTGAATCTAAAGATTCCTTTATGACAAAAAGGTTAACCTTCATTTTAGTTTGTGTAAAACGTCTGTAAAATATACATGTTTGTTAAGGCCATCTGCTGGATCGCTGGAGTTCGCTGAAACTTCCGCAGAAGCTATTGTTTTTGAAGAAATGGATTTGCTGCGACAACAGGTTGCAAAATTGAACAGACGTGTAATTTCATTAGAACTCGAAGCACAACAACGGCAACAACGGGATATCGTTTTGTACACCATGGGTGTAGCTTACGTAGTCCTGAAAGCCATAATATGGCTGAGCAAAGATTAAGAAACAATGTTCGTACTTGCTTTAGTAATTCTAAGCTTCTTAAATTAAGACTTGTTATTGATGTCGGGAAAGTTATGTTTGTTCCAAATTTGGGAGTACTCTGTACCAAATTTGAAAACCGTACACACATGTATAAATGCAAGTCGTTTTATGAGCAGTATTCAATACAACATGTCTTATAATTTGAATGTCTATACCATTAAAAATTTACATAATTTACCTGTTTCCCTCCTTGATTTGTGATAATCACATAAATCGTGTCTCTATGACAACCCAACACAACAGACAATCATGTCGGCATTTCGGCTGTGGCAAGATCGTGAAGTCCGTTTCGATTTTCTAACAGCGACGTAAGACAACATTTCGAAATATAAGTGGCTTGACGCTTCGTACCTAACTGTTGGTTCTTATTGCTTGTAGTTTGACAAAACAATATTCTCGGCGAAATTCTCTTTAACGGAAATTCGTTAAAGATACATTAATTATAAATTAATTGTCGGAGTTTTCCCGTAGGAATATTTTCTCTTGCCCAGGAGAACAGATATTTGAATGTATCGAGCCAGTAGAAGATGCCAAAGGAAATCAAGGCGATCCCGGGAGAATGCTACTCACGAACTTGCGCATTATTTGGCACTCGATCGGATCACCTCATCTCAATTTATGTAACATTGTGTCCCCTAAATACTACCTTTGTTGTGATCTAACCTATTTACGATCTCTTTTCAGCTATTGGCTTCAACACTATAAATACGCTAACGTGCAAAAGCGTTAATAATGTAAAAAATGAATTACTTTGGTTTATACCACTGACTATAATGCCAATAATATGTTCCTGTTTGTTAAGGTGAATGGACCTCACGAGATTGTTTTTATACTTACTAAAGCCAAAAGTTCGAAATTTGAGTTCATATTCTCTCCCATGAAAAATGTGAAATTACACAACTTGATAACCAACGTCTACAAGTAATAGCAAATGCTTACTTTCAATTGTCTTTTGTTTCTTAATTCATTTTCATTAAAAAAAATTAGAGCCTACTCGACTTCAAAACTCTACAGAGACATCAAGCTACGTAGTGCAATTATGGAAAACAAGCAATTACGTATCCTCACCCAGGAACATATCTGCAATCAAGTGGAAGGTGTCTGGAATTTATCTACTGATCAAGGAAATCTGGGTAGTTTTATCCTTACTAACATACGACTCGTCTGGTACGCAGCCATGAATGATCTCTTCAATATTTCTATCCCGTACATACAAATGTCTCAGGTTTAGATTCAGATTTTTAAGAGATTCACAAGTTTAATAAAGTATTTCATAATGCCTTTCTTCAGATTACGGTAAAAGAATCAAAGTTTGGACCAGCATTAATCATCGAAAGTACTCCATGGAGTGGCAATTTCGTTGTGGGATTCCGTATTGATCCTATCGATAAAATCCGAACAGTTTGCAAGGAAATAACTGCCGTCCGAGATATCCAGCTCCACAATCCCATTCTTGGAACGAATTACAATACTATAAACAACAAGAATTTGGCGCAACCTAGCCCAAACTTGGAACAAGATGATCAGTACGACTTCCAGGAAGTTTCCTCGGATGAATTTGCAACATATTTAGCCGCGGGGATCCGTAACGAGCCGAAACCTCCTGTATATTGCGCCGAAATCGGGTTAGCTATCGAACAACCGCCATTGGGTTTCTCTCTCCAAAATTTATGGTATATTTTCCCACAATTGAATACAAGGAACCGGCAGGAAAGTAGTGAAAGCAAAATTTTATCACAGTTTTAAAATTGAAGTACCATTGCAACCCAGTTTTCCGCTTAAGAAGGATACGAGAACGCTGTAATACATATGTAGTGTTACTTAGAGGAGTGACAGGATACGATTATCTGATTTAAAATGCTCTACGACATGGTTTTGCAAGTCTTCGTCGCTCGAACCGTAAAATTGAGCTTCGCAAAGGGGGCAAACTTGCTCTTCTTCTGTTTTCGGCTCGAAAACCGCATTCTTTTTAACATTTTCTTCGATCTGAGACAAGTTCTCGATAGTTTGAGTTGAACTTGAATGTTTGGGATTGGATTTTACATTTTCGCACAATTTTCGTAGCATGGTTTTATGAGATAAAAGTAAAGTTTTCAGAGAAAGAACTTTGTGTCTGCATTGCTTGACGTAGCTTATGATTTCTTCTTCAGCATTCGGAGACAAGTTATTTTCGAAATCGAGCGTGAGCTCTGAATCGTTTTTCTCGGTAGTATCCTAAAGAAAGGAATGGGAGTTGTCAAGGATCTATTAGAGATCTGTTGGGGAAAGAATGTTACTTTGTTATCGGCGTTAGTGGAAAGTCCGATTCCCAACATTTGTGCAGTCCACCAAGATTGACGAACAGTGTCAAGCTGTCTTAGCATACTGGGCAGGTTAGGGTCAGAATGAGTGTTTTTAGTTAGACTAGAAGAGTCGTCTAATTTGTCATTTTGCATGGCTGACGAGCTCTGACATTAAGAAATGAGTTAGAATACGTAAATTTTAAGAGCCGTAGTTGTAAAACTAAAAGCGGATAGATGAGACTTGAGAGATTTATTAATGCAGTGCTTATAAACAAAAAATAATAAAAGAATGAGATTAAAAATACACACTTTGAACCTGGTATGTTCCCGGGCTAAAACGGCGACTTTTTCAGCTAGTAGAGAGCATTCTTTTTGTTTCGCGTAGTACTCCTGGGTTAGTTGGAGGTTTCTTTCGCGTAGTTTGATTTGTTGCTCTTGTAAACGACTAACTTCCGCAAGTAGATCAGACCTTCCGTTTACCAATCGTTCGTTTTCAGCGTTTAAGTTATCCGTCTTTAGTTGCAGTTTGGTGTGTTTTTCTTGTAAAGCTGTAAGAGCACTTTGCAGTTTGGATGAATTCTCAATCATTTTCTAGTAGGTTTTTTAATTGGTTGCTAGTTCGACTAGGGAAAAAATACGTTAAGCTAGCATGACCCTTTCTAAAAGCAGCAAACCTCATAAAAGCGGGTTGAGGCATTTGTAGGAGGTGTCTTAAAAGCAACAAACCGCATAAGCGGGTTCAGCCATGTTGTAGGAGGTGTCTAAAGCACGCATAAGCGTCCTAACCTAACTTAATCTGTGTATTGGTATTGTAGAGTTATGCCATTTTTTAAAAATATTTTCAGGCGATTGCGCGAAAACCGTATGTCCGATTTCATTTTTTTCTTCACTATAGCTTATTTCGAAAAATTGCGCTTAATGTGTCGAGG
>JAGJRO010000463.1:0-30135 GCA_022832285.1 Lepidurus apus apus | reverse complement strand
TAAAACCTAAGTTGAACCTCAAAAAATTACAGTACCATCGAGGTTGAACCAAAGTGACCCTCAAGTAAAACACACCCATTTTTTCGTACGGGTATAGTCCGCAAGGTAGGTGGAAGGGAGGAAGAGGTCAAAGAAGGACTCCTAGTGTACAGGAACACTCCTTTATTCCGTGGATTTTCTCCGGCGGAGATAATGTTTTCTAAAAAGCTGAAAGACACTTTGCTGCTGAATCCGGACGGGACTAAACAGCAGAATGAAGTATGGAAGAAAGTCTTGGTAAAGAAAAGGCAGAATCAAGAGAAACAAAAAATTAACTTCGACAAAAGAACACAGTTTCCTCTAAAAGAACTGCAAAGAGGAACCCGGGTTTACGTCCAGGATCCAATTAAGAAAGATTGGAAACAGAAAGGAAAAGTAGAAGGCAAAGCAAGCCCACGGTCATATTGGATAAGAACTGACGATCGCAGGTGTGTGAGACGAAATCGTAGGTTTATTCGGCCGCATGCGGGAGATGCTTGTTTGGCCGATCTAGACCAAGACTTGGAATTACAGCGCCCAGGAAAAAGAAGAGCAGAGGACCACCACAGTAAAGAATCCGCCCAAACGGAGGAATACCACAGTGAGGAATCCACAATGGTTCCACAAATGGAAGAAAATCAAGGAATTTCTCCAGTACAAAGACTGAAAAGAATGACGAAGGTGGTAGAGAAGCTGGTGTATTATAAAAAAGGGGGATAAGGGAATAGAGGTGATGGGCATAGATGTAAATAGGTGTACATATTTTTGTCATATTCTGTTCCTCTATTATTGGGAGATGAAATAGAACAGGAGGATAGAGGAAGGAGATGTGGTGTAGTATTGTAGCAATCTCGATGCTTAGGAAAAGACTACTTGTATTAAAAGTAAATGCGTTATTTATATACAAAGTCTGTCAGGTCAAAACTGGTCAGGTCGGAAACGGGTCTCAACGTCTGCGCCTAGTCACCAAGTGGTCGTTAGTCAGAACTGGGTCGTTAAACAGGTTTGTCAGAACTGGGTCGTTTAGTCAACGTCTGCATATTAGTCGCATAGTCAACTTTTCAATTATAATACAGCAGGGGTGTCCAACCGTTTTTTTCGATTCGCCAACGTGTTGGCGAATCGGGGTGCCAATTCGCCAGCACTTGAAAATTCCCTCTCAATTCGCCAAATTCGCCAACACACTACAATTCGCCAAAATCGTTGCAACGCAAAACTTAGAGTGGTTCTACCAGTAAAAGTTTTTCGTTCAGCGCTGCTGCCCAAGGAACAAGCCGAGCGTGTTAAAAAAGATTCACCGTTTGAATTTACGAAATTAAGATCTTTTTGACCAGGTTTGTCCGTGAATTTTTTGGAACAGCCGATTCGCCAACATTTTTCGTCAATTCGCCAACGTTGGCGAATTGAAGATAGGGTTGGACACCCCTGTACTACAGTATGAATTAATGTAATGACCTGACCTCGGGGTGCCGAAGGACCAGGTCAGAGCGATATAGAGAGGGTGACTCGTAAATACAGTTCAGTGAACACTACAGACATTAAAGTTAAAGACACTTTTTCGGAGATAAACATTAAAGTTAAAGACTTTCAGGATAGACATTAAAGTTAAAGACACTTTTTCGGAGATAGACATTAAAGTTAAAGACCATTTTCCGAAAATAAACATTAAAGTTAAAGACACTTTTTTCGGGGATAAACATTAAAGTTAAGACATTTTTTCAGGGATACATATTAAAGTTAAGGACACTTTTTCAGAGATAAACATTAAAGTTAAAGACACTTTTTCAGGGATAGACATTTAAGTTAAAGACAATTTTTGTAAGTTTAACAATTCAAAATGTATTTTCTTTCACCGAATACAATTACAAAAGAACACGGAGTGAAAACACAATGAATTTCAACGTGATGAATGTATTTTTAAACATACAAATATTCACAGAATCGTCATTGTTAAGCGTGCAGGTGTACACCAACATTGGTTCAACAAATTCTGTGGAAGTCCATGTGGATTGCATTTTATCATTCCATACAAAATGATCAGTAGCCTCAATCGACCAGGTCAGTCCATCATCAAGCAGGCTTCCGCTAATGGATTGGATTGAAGTGGGTTCGCCATCGATAAACAGGTTCACAAGCATCCTTTGTTGGCAATACTCTGGTATAAATCGAAAAGCAGCTTCTTGAGAGATAGCCCAAATTTCGTTGAAAGTGTTGTGAAATACAATCGGATTTTCGTTGCATGTAAATTCAATGCAAGGTTGACTCGAACTATCACATGTCACTTCACTTTGATAACCGTCTGCAGCTACTGTGTAAATATTGCATTTATGATTTACCCAAAGTGGTAACAAAACTTTTTGGAAGGTGAGCATGCACCATTGTCAAACTCTCGAATGCCACTGACGTGAATCTGTTTGTAGCAGAGGTTGAACTTTTTAAAAACGGGAAGACCTCAGGGTCGGCCAAACGCCTTTATAAACCCCAGCCCAAATTTGTCAACGTATTCAGTCGGCTTTCTGAATTTCGATCACCATGTCGCAATCAAATAGACAAGTTGGTTTCGTCAGCAAGCCTGGTTTTAAGTCATGGCAGCAGCCAACCTATCCTGAGGAAAGCCCTTCGCGTTTTCAAGAGAAAGTCGTCCATGTCAAAGGCCACTGGTACTCGACCCTAACCAAACCTGCCAAACGTTGGGTAGTGGGTGTAAAAGTGTTATGTGTCACTGGAGAACCAACAACTTACGGGGCTACATACTGTTTCCCAACTGACCATCTGGACGATGTAATCGGTTCTTTGTTGGTTATCAAAGAATACATCAGCAATCAAGAAAAATAAGTTGCAATCAAATCGGAAGTTTTTTCAATCGAAGAAGAAGTTCAAACTGTTGGAAGTATTCAAGAAAGACGAAACAGCTCAATTGAAAAAGATGCCAGCCCAACCTTCACTTCGTCACCGTCGTCGTCAGTACATTGACAACCCTGAAAAAGAAGCTGCACTCGAAACCGAAGAAGAAGAAGAGGTTCAACAGGTTTATACATTCAAGAAACGCAAAACAACTCAACTAAAAAAGACTCGCCTTCTGTTGGTCATCGTCGTCGTCAACCGCTTATTTAATAATGAAAAGACGCTTAGTTTCCACTGTAAAATGGGTTGTAGAAAAAAATGTCTTATTGAAAATCCAACTATGCGTGTTTTTATCCATTGTCGTCATACAGAGCTTGACACGTTTGATCGGTGCATGCAATTCACAGTGGTTTCAACAGTAAACCATATCTTTTCTGAATAAGTTTTTCCACCCAACGGTCTTGCTGCAAGAGTTGATCTTTACCACCACGTCTACGAAAAGAGGTTAGAATAGCTTTCAAAGAACGGTTTCGAGCTCTCTGCAATGCCACATAAAGATACCACTGTCCGCAAGCACGTGATGTAGGATGTTGTAGAGCTAATGGATAGTTTTCCAAAAAAATGTAATCCACACCAAGCTGAAAAGTCTGGATGATAGCTTTTAATACATTGTCCTAAACTGTCGAAAAACTCGATAGGTCGGAGTGGAGTGACATCAGCTGGTACATAAATTTAAAGCCAATGAACTCCTTCATGTTGATGCGGGTGAGTATTGCAGATGTAAGGAGCATAATTAGTAAACGTATAAATTTAAATCTCGATAACGATATAATAGGAAAAGTTACTAAACTAACACTTATCATATGAAAAACGCTTCTAACCATAACGCTAGCTATATGTAACTAACAAAAAAGGGAAAACGTAAAGACATCTCTCGTGCCGAGGCCAGAACCCTCGTAAATGTCTATACGTAGTCTAAAAGTAATCTTAGGTTAAACCAGTATCCCAAACCCCACTCGCAACCCAAGCCTAAACCAGTGCAGGGATAACGACCTGGACACAGTAGGGGCCCAACGACGCAGTAGAAAGCAAGCAGCGATGCCCATCCAAGGACGCAACCCAAGCATACCTAATACAAAAACGGGTTACAAATTGAGGCCACAGAGGGTAGACGCGACCGAGGCGCACCCAGATTCCGATGTCCAACCGGCCTATAAAGACGGACCCACCGAACGTCAAGGATAATCAGTTTACCCCTTTTCATTCCCAGTTCTACGAGTACTTCCACAGTTCTCCTCAGACTCAGTCAAAGCTCTAGCTTTTCCTCCACCGTCTATCGAGACCACCAGAAGCCCAGCCGAAGTCATCAACCGAAGCCAGCCGCCGATACTCGAACCACTAGCCAGACCAGCTATCCAACGCCATCCCTGACCTGTTATGTCAGTGCCCTATTCCCGTCACCCCAGATCTTCACCCCTGTCCCTCTCCCCTAACTTGTACCAGTCCTGCTGATAGCAAACTTATATACAATATTTAAACTGACTGTCACACTGATGGCAGCGTCATCAACAACAAACCTTCGTTCAGTAACAGAAGCAGAAGCACCACCCCGAATAGACCTACCAACTCGTACTATTACGATCGAAACACCAACAGATCGGGATATGGATCCCCGAATCCATATAGATCCCCAAATGTGTACAGACCCTCAAACCCATATCGCGACACATCTCGCAGCGGCGATAGACACGTCCGTTTCTATGATCAGTTCTCGCAAAATACGAACAGATTCCAATCCCCAGGCAGGAACAATTTCAGCCCTAGAACCCCCAACTATCAGCCACGTCCTAACTTCCAACCACGGTTCCCCCCTGGCCAACGTACAGGTTAGGCCACAAGGAATGGAACAACCCCGGAAACCAAACATAGAATGTTGGTCATGTCGTAGACGAGGACATGTAGCAGCTAACTGCCCAACGAACCCATAAAACTAGAGTGCTGACTGTGGCGCAACGAAAAGGTCAGTTGGCACCAGATAGGAGAAGGAAAACCCTTTCAAAGAAACCTCCCGGTATAATTTTTGCAAAAGTTGTTATAGGATCAATCCCATTTAGATGTTTAATTGACACAGGTGCAGGCGTTACAGTTATGAATAAGCAAGCGTTTAATTTGCTAACACCGGACATTGCAGGAAAGCCAGTTCAGACTGATACAATCTTGAAATCAGTAACAGGAGATAACCTGAATGTCTTCGGTTGTTATACATTGCCATTTGAAATTCAAGGCCGTAAATTCGAAATTGAATGTTACGTAGCGGAAGAGTTAGCTCACGATATCACCCTCGGTATGGATGCGATTCAAAGCCAGAGTATAGTTATTGACGACGCGTCAATGGAAATAAGCATGCAGAAAGAGATTAATGTGGTAGGCCTTGCAAGGAACAGTTTCAGTGTGAAATTGCATAAGCAAGTAAAAATACCCGCGTACAGTAGAGTCATTGCTACTGCCAAATCCGAGCACGATAACTCGCATGGAGTGGAAATTATTTTTGAGTCTGTTCAACTAGACGACGAATTCGTTAGTAGTGAACCAGCAATTGTAACAAGGAAGGGTTGCGGTAAAATCCCTGTTTCGTTTTGGAATAGTGATCCAAACGATGTTGTGTTGAAACGAAACACAGTCATAGGTAGAGTTTGTTACGCCAGTGTGTTCGTGATTGCAGCAGTGCACTCACTTCCGATTACAGAGTATCCGTTACTTGGGTACTTTGATCTATCTAATGTTACCCCTTCGCACAGAGACGAGTTATTAAAATTGTTAATAGAATTTCGGGATGTCTTTGCAAAAGACGATAACGACGTAGGCCGAATAACAATTGTCAAACAGCATTCACACCAGAAGTTCCAATCCTATCTACCAACGTCCGTATAGAGCGCCAGAAGCACAAAAAGCAGTAAATAGACAGCACGTTGACGAAATGTTACATAGAGATATCATTAGACCTTCTTAGTCCCCTTGGGGAGCCCCGGTAGTTTTAGTTAAAAAGAAAGATGGTACCAAAGATTGTGTGCGGATTTTCGTAAAATTAATGCTGTCACGAGACGAGACGTTTACCCTTTATCTAGAATCGACGATACCTTGGATAGGTTAGGTAATGCACGTTATTTTTCAGTTATGGACTTAGCATCAGGATATTGGCAAGTCGAAGTAGCAGAGGAAAATAAGTACAAGACAGCGTTTACAACGAATTTTGGTCATTATGAATTTAATTGTTTACCTTTTGGTCTATCTAATGCCCCAGCAGCTTTTCAAAGGCTAATGGATAAGATTCTCTCGGTCGAGAATCGACTTGATAATGTATTAGTGTACTTAGACGATATTATAGTTTTCTCTAAAACGTTTCCTGAACACATTGTTCATCTCCGCGAAATCTTTTAATATTACGAGTCGCCGGTTTAAAGTTAAAAGCTAAGAAATCTAATTTTTGCAAACCCTTAGTTAAATATCTGGGTCACATTGTCTCTGCTAATGGAGTTCAACCTGACCCAGAAAAGATATCAGCCATCAACAACTATCCAACTCCTAGAAACGTTGAGGAAAATCGTTCTTTCCTAGGCTTAGCAGGATACTACAGGCGATTCATCAAAGACTACGGAGTATAGCAAAACCATTAAATAAGTTAACTAAGAAACACATACAATTTAACTGGACAGACGAAGAACACAGCTTTCTCCACTTTACAAGCATTACTTATGAGCAGCCCTATTTTAGCTTACCCAGATTTTTTAATACAATTCGTACTTTACACAGATGCTTGCGACACAGGACTAGGCGCTATGTTAAGCCAGACTCACAGCGGTCAAGAAAAAGTTATTGCTTACGCTATCAAAACTCTTAAGTGATACCGAATCACGTTACGCAACAGTCGAAAGAGAAGCTTTAGCAATTTTGTTTGCGGTTAAACATTTTCATCCATATCTATATGGTAGACATTTTCAAGTAATTACAGATCACAATCCTTTAAAATGGCTCATGAATAACAAAGATGGCTCTTCTAAATTAGCAAGATGGTCACTTAAACTTCAATATTACGATATGGAAATTAAATATCGCCCCGGTCAACACGGTAATGCCGACTGTCTATCCCGAATTCCTGTTCACGCAATCTCGAACAGCGACACTTTCGATACTACTGTCTTATATGAACTTCAGTTAGGGGACCATTTTTGTTCAGCTATCATATACTACTTAGAAAACGGAGAATTACAAGATAATAGCCCTAAACATCCAGTATGGCTCTGTTCAATAGAAGACTTCATTTTAGACGAAAACGGTTTACTCTTACACCTCCTTCAAAATAAAAAGTCAAAAGAAATTACAGAACAAATAGTAGCCCCCGAGTATATCAGAAAAGTGGTAATATTTTCCCTGCATGATCACAAATTGTCATGACTTTTAGCTTTCCAAAAGACACACGAAAAAGTTAGACAGCGTTTCTATTGGCCTAGAATGTATTCTGAAATCAAACGCTACTGCAAATCCTGTGCAAGACACAAGGATACCATTCGTACAGCGCCAGCCCCTATGGTTCCTTTAGAACCGGTTTCTATGCCCATGGAACGTATTGCCGTAGACGTTGTAGGTACCTTACCACAAACCTACAGCGGTAAGAAGTATATAGTTGTCTTTACAGATTATTTAACCAAATGGCCAGAAGCATTTGCGATACTAGATCAAAAAGCCGACACTATAGCTAGACTTTTTGTGGAAGAAATCATAGCTCGCCGTGGTACACCTCGTATCCTACTCTCAAATATAGGCACTAATGTCATGTCCCAGCTAGTTGCAGAAATCTGCACACTTCTTGAAATTAAACAGGTTCGCAAAACCGCTTATCACCCGCAAACAGACGGTTTGACAGAAAGATTCAATAAAACTTTAATTTCTCTATTAAAACATTACGTTGAAAAATCACAGCAAGATTGGGATTCGCAGATCCCATAGGTTCTGTTCGCATACAGAACATCGTTGCAATCTTCAAGCTTAGAATCCCCATTTTTCCTTCTTTACGGTAGGGATCATACTCTACCAATCGATACACTAATGACACAACCTCGAAAAAGTTATGCATTAGCGGAAGATTACAAAGCAGAAATGTTAGCACGCCTCACTTCAGCATGGGAAGTAGCCGGTAGAAATCTTCAAATAGCAACGGAAAATCAAAAACGTTATTACGATCAAAATTCAAAAGAAGTAGCGTACACTGTTGGTCAAAAGGTCTTTCTAAATAATCCAATGACAAAACATGGATTAGCTAGAAAACTAGATCTAAAATGGCTAGGCCCCTTCAGAATAATTGAATTTACTTCTCCAGTAAATGTCAGAATTAGAGATACAAAATCGCTGAAAACAGAAGTTGTCCACGTAAATAGACTAAAACCTTGCCGCGACACTAGCCCTTGGTCATCAGAACTCTCAACTCCACTCTATTGTACTCCTACCCAAGTGGTGGATGAAACACCACCCCAAAGACAGCTCGCCCTAATCCCTCGAAGTCCAACCCCCTTACCAGTGTTGCCGCAGCAAGCAATCATTCCACCAATACCTGTAGTAAACCTTAATCCAACAGTGTCACCAGCAACTTCACCCGTACCCCTGCTTCCACCCGTACCCAGAGCCGGTACTAGAGCTCAAAGTGCTGGTACAGCACGAGCACCACGATCACAACCTTCACGAGTAATAAGTCCCCCTCAGGGTAATGTTTCAAGACCAGTAACCTTAAGAGATCGATCTACCCTTCGTCCCCCGGCGAAAAACACGTAGTTTCCTTTGACGTCTGAGCACGACAGACTTAACAGTACATGGTTTTATTAATAATATATTTCTTACAAATTGTTGTGCTACCCTAGAATATGAAATCCCCACATACCTTCTACATTTGCCCCTATTCCTGTGGCAACAACTTCCTGAGAGTGGAGGCGGCGGAACACCTTGCAGAGTGCAGCAAGTACCAACAGGAATCCTTTGGCGATACAGGCCTGAACGTATGTAAATACGACCCAGCCCACCACATATCTACCCACGTCCTCTTCATCTTCTTCTTCTTGAGTACTCAATTTGGCTCCCCAACTCTAGCCATCGACGTCACTATCTGCAGCTGTAGTAACCCGACAACCTTAAATTTCATCGACTTTAGCCACAAGCCGCAGTGTAATCCTCGAGAACGCGCCCTACCACCTGCCACGATGAACTACATCCTAACTAAAGATTTTAAAGCTTCAACAACCTTTAAAGGATACGCCTGCGGCCAATGGCAAAGACAACTGAAGATCGACTCATTCTTCTTCGGAGGTCACGAAACCATAATGGATAAACAACCAATGGACACCTCCGCAGACGAGTGTTATCATCTGGTACAAACACTCACTTGCCATGGTAACAAGATGTACCGTGAAGGTAACAAGTGGGTCTTTGACGAGCAGCCAAAAGAAGAACCAGTCCGGATGACTACACAAACTTACACCACCGCAAGTTGTTTCCTGGAAGAAATCACGCTTCACAAGCAATGCCCAACCTGCTCAGTTGATACTCCTTTTGGTACCACAAATGCCTTCTACAAATGCTCACACAAATGCCTCATACAAATGCCACAAACGCTCTTGTGAGTTCAGTGTAAAACCCTTTCACCCTATTGCTTAGAACGAATCTATCCGCTGCTTTCTCTTTCATGGAGGAATGGGATGATCCTGACTCATGGACTTACCTATGCATTAGATGCGATAAACCTTTAAAAAGAATCATAACACTCAAAAGTATTGTGCTAAGTGCGTACCACGCAGAAGGAATAGCGTTGAAGAACCGATACCTGGTCCTTCCAAAAGAAAAGAGGATTTTTCTATCCTGGAGGCAGAAGGTCCCGCGAAACAAACAAAGCACGACAAATTGCTTCCCCCCAATACCTCCAACTCTGAAGCTGTTATACCCTCTACTCCCACTTCGATGGAATCGGATCCCTTCCCCCCCCCTTCCCTCTACCTCAGACACCCCCCGCCTAAAGGATAGTTCCAATCCTCCCTTGTCAACTGTCGAAATGTCCTTTCACGAGTTGTGCCAACTTGTGTTGGAACTGAAAGAATCAAACGTGGAATTGTCCAGACAGGTGAAGGTCATGTCGGATGAACTCAGGCTCCTGAGGCAAGGAAACCCCAGCCTTCCCCATCCAATTGAAAATGTGCCGTATGCCCAGGCACTTAGATCTCGCGCCAAGTCGTCTAGCAAGGCACCAACATCAACAAACACAGTCCCACCAAGTACGTCATCTAGCGGGCAACTGGAGACTTTGTTCATCCAGCAGCAAGACATCGAAGAACGCAGAACTGCGATCTCCAAGAAAGAACTTCTACATACGGTGGACAAGGACCTTAGCAAAGTTTGCCCGGAGGCACCAAAACCGGTTCTTGCTCGGAAAGCGATGAATGGCGATCTTGCTCTGACCTACAAGAGCAAGCAAGAAAAAGAGAAGGCTGAAATCTTCTTAAAGTCTGCAAATTTGGAAAATCTTGGTCCAGTGAAGACCGTCACACACGATCATTCACCAATTACCCAGGGACCAAGCTTACGAAGAAATTTGCGAGCATCTCACCGAAAGAAATTCCGACCTGGGTATAAACTTCGACAAGGACCGAGTTTGTTGGATCAATCCCGACAGCGTGAAGGCTTATGGCTCCCTCATTTTTAACTGCCGTTCTTCTGAAGAAAAGTCCACATTGCTGAGTGCGGTTTCGCTTTTTGCCTTCAATCGATTGGCTCAATTAGAAGACAAAAGGTTTCCAGCTGTTTTGCAGTGCTTTAACTGCCACTCTTATGGTCATGTAACTGCAGTCTGTCGTCAAAAGACACCAACTTGCGCAAAGTGCGCGGAAGAGCACGACTCGAGGTCATGCCGTAGCAACACGAAAAAGTGTGTAAATTGCAAAGGAGACCATTGCGCGTTCGACAAGGCCTTCCCAGTTCTGATAGAAGAGTTGAAGAAGGCGGAACGAATCAAAGAGTCGGCCAAAAAGAAATGAATTCGGGTGTTCGGCTGCTGATACATAACGTCAGAAAAAGCTTCCACCAACTCTTGGAAACGGCTCGCGAAGCACAAATACTACATATTGATACGATTGCTGTTCTCGAACTTCCTCAGAAGTTACAGACCACGAAGATTCTGGGATTTAATGTAACAAGACCGATTAAGGACTACGAAGGGATTGTGTTGTTACGTAAAGCAAATAGCTCAGCTCAAGTAATGGTAATCACTGAACTTTTCGCGATATTGAAGCTTACTATTTCAAGTTGTACACCGGTGGCGATTGCAGTGATATACAGACGACACAATGCGGAGATGGTACCTCTTCTGGAAAAAGTCCTGACAGAAAGTAAGCAAGTTGGCTCTAGCCTCATACTAACGGGGAATTTCAATGCTCACCACTGGCTATGGGAAGCTAAACACCCAGATTTGGTAGGATGTCAGCTATATGACTGGGTTACCGACCACAATCTGCATCTGCTCAACAACTGGAACCTTCCCACGTTTAGAAACGAAAGAGGCCATTCCTCCACAATTGACCTAACCTGGACCTCGTCCCATCTGACAACCCTAGTCCAGTGGAGTCTCCTCGATGAACAGAAATTCTACAACGAATCCGACCATAGAGCCATCTTGCTGACTTTCACAGGAACTACCCGTGGAAACCCGCTGACGAGATGGTGCTACAATAAAGCGGATTGGGACAAGTTGCGCAAAGACACTGCTTCAGGAATCTCCAGTGCCCACCGATTTCTCTCAGACCTCTCGAGTGCTGAGGCCATAGATGTGGCCGCAGAAAAACTAACTTCGGTACTACAACTGGCAATGGAAGCTAACATCCCCAGGTGCTCTACATACAGCAAATCCAACCCGTGGTGGAACAAGAAGCTAAAAGATCTCCGCAAAAATGCTGCCAAAGAGCTACGTACATACCGTCAATTCGGGAGCAAAACCTTGAAAAAGCCTGGAAATTAGCAAGAAACCTGTACCGTACAGAAACAAGAAGATGTCGGGATGAATACTGGTCGAACAAAATGAACTCACCTGATAGTAGAATAGTTTGGAACCTAGATCGCTCTTTAAGACAAGGTAACACCAATAACAACCTGGAACTCCTCCGGCAAGTAGATGGTGGTACATTCCCGGATGCCCATTCGAAGCTGAACTTCATAGCAGAGAATCTGTTGGAAGGTCTACCAGCAGCCAGTAAACAGGCTCCTGATGCCAAAAAGTCCCATTACTGCTTACGAAGCAAAACAACCACGCGAGGTTCTCCCAGGTCTGAGTTTTCAATGGACGAAATTTCACTTCTACTCCGCAACCTACGGACCAACAAAGCTGCGGGCGTGGACGACATCCAATCAATTGTCCTCAAAGCACTTTGGCGGATTATTGGCAGATCAGTTTTGAACATCTATAATGCATCTTTCGCCCTCGGCCACTACCCGAATCCTTGGAAGACATCAAAAGTTCTCCCCCTTCCCAAGCCCGGCAAATCAGAATACACCACAATTAAGAGTTTCCGCCCGATCGCACTACTGCCTATTCTGGGGAAACTGCTAGAAAAAGCGGTAGCGAAAAGACTGCAAAACTTCCTAGAAGAAAACCACATTCTCTCCGATTCTCAGTGGGGATTCAGACCTGGAAGATCTACAACAGACGCGCTGCTGGCCCTCAGCAATTCAGTACTTGCGAGCTTCGACAAACGAAAAGTTCATTCGGCTCTGCTTTTGGACATCAAAGGGGCCTTTGACAACGTTGTCCACGTCAAATTGATTGAAGAATTGCGAAAACTGAAGATCCCGTCTAAATTGGTTACATGGACCGAAAGCTTCCTCCAAGATCGTCTAGCATTTGTGGCCCACGGGTCTGATCGGAGCGACTTATATTCAATTCGCAAAGGGGTTCTTCAAGGCTCCCCAATATCCCCTGCCCTTTTCCTCACCTACATCAATGGATCACTGAGTGTTATAAAACGGAAGCGTATTGGTTCAAAGCTCTTCGCGGACGACTTACTCCTAGATACCTCAGGATCATCCAGTGAAAAGAATGTTGCGTTCCTAGCCAAGAACCTGTCAGCCTTTGAAAAGTGGGGGATCAGACTTCGTCTGCAGTTTTCGAAAGAAAAGACAGAGCTTATCCATTTTTCGCGAAGACGGTCTCCTGAAGTTGCTCCTCTGATCTGGGNGATTATCCAGCCAAAAAAAACCGTGCGGTACCTCGGGCTGTTTTACGATTCAAAGCTATCATGGAAACCTCACATAGCTCGATTAGCGACCGAAAGCATTCTAATCACGCAAAGGATTAGAAGACTTTCAGAAGTCTCAAAGTCAATCTACTGCTCCCAACTTCGTACACTCTTCCAAGTGGCAGCCATAGCTAAGTTGCGATATGCCTTCCCAGCTTGGAGTAATGTCTCCAGTTCCGCCCTCCGTCCCTTAAAGCAAGCCTATCGACGAGGTCTGTTAACAATAACAGGGACCTTAAGAACGACTCCAACTGCTAACCTTGAAGTTGAAACTGGCCTGCCGCCTCTAGATCTCATCCTGGAATCCACGTTAATGAGGCACTTTGGTGCAAAAAACTGGTGCAACTGGCCCACCTCTTCAACGCAATCAAAGTACAAAGCTTACACCTCTTGCTCAGAGAGAGCAAGACAACTCCTGGCCGTTGCCTGGCCCACCACACCCATGAGCCAAAATGAAGCGCTAAATTTGATCAAGGAACATGAGTTGAGAAAGTGGGAAAGTCGCTGGCAAGCAGCGCAGAGTCCCTTAAAAGACCTCAACGTTGGTCCTAGTCGCCGTAACATCGTAGACATCAAACTCCAGAGAAGGCTTATGTGCAAGCTGATACAAATTAGGACGACTCATTTCCCTACAAGATCTTATCTTCTGATGGTTAAAAAAGCAAATTCGGCCGCGTGCTCTTGTCCTGATCGCTCAGTCCAAACCCTGGCCCACCTCATGTTCCATTGTCGAAACTTGAATAGGGAAAGAGCAGTGCTTCTCAGAGAATTAAGTGTCCACAAGATCCACTTCAATCCCCAAGAAATGCTGACAAACCCAAATGTATTCCCAGCAATTGTAAAATTTATGGAAGCAGCCTCGCGTATGTAAATAGCCCCCCCGTTTGTTCTCCGTTTCTCCTCCTTCCCTGCTCCTTCCCCCTCCCTTTTCCCCCTTTCCCCCTGCCTTTCCTGTCCCTTTCCAAAATGTACAATGTACATATTTTCCCTTTGTTCATAGGTTAATGAACGAAAAGGTATATTGTTGTTACGTTGAATTGTATTGTCGACCGTTTACGTTTACCGCAATAGGCGCAAGCCTACGCGGGGTTTCAAATAAAAAAAAAAAAAAAAATGAAGTTTGCAACTATGTGAAATACGTTGTTAAAGTATGTCCTTTGCTTGTGCACTAAGCTTCTAAAAAAATAATAGCGAATTCAGTTGGTCAACCCGGTGCTGCACTTTTGGCACTGAGTGCCAGTTTCTTATGTCCCGATTGGCTGGTGTCCCGATTCTGATGTCCCGATTGGCTGGTGGCGCACCGGTGGCGCACTGGCCCTACCAACTGAATTCGCTATAACTTTTATTTTAGATTACATTCAAATCTGACGTGACAGTTGTTTCGAGAAATCTTGTTCCGAAATTTCGACGACTTGATTTGGGATATTGGGCAGCTACAGCCATCTGTGATGACAAGTTGTACTTCCCAACTTCTCAAAACCAAAACAAGCGTAGAAACTTTGCCGGAAACTAGCTATATGTTCATTTTTATGTTATTACGCAAGGCTTTCGCAAAACAATAACAAACACCAGTGACATCTGTGACTGTTCCGCGTCAATAAGCTAAGGTAGACGGGAGCCAATGTTGGTACTAAGGAAATTAAGAAATACAGAAATTAATGAATAAATATGAAAGAAATTGCCAATACAGAAATTAATGAATAAATATGAAAGAAATTGCCAATAAAGAAATTTTAAAAATAGGAAATAATTGTAATATTAGAATATAAGAATAGGATTTGAACGATGATGAAATTCATTGCGGAAGTTTTTAGTATTACGAATACAACTTAGTAAACGTCGTTAAAATTAAAAAACTATAACAGAAAATTAACGGAAATTAATTGTAAATTTACGGGAAATTTTTGCAGTGTATTATATATATTGACTCATCAATTTGCGGTTGAAATAGGAAACATTCAATACTTTTCGTTCCAAACAGAAGCGAAATGACACTTCGACTAAAAGAACCAAAGAAGATAGGGCCATAAGCTTATTAGATTAATCATCACGTAATCTGAAAGTCAAGAAATATAACTTCATAGTTTGAATCCAAGGTAATTTGTTCATGGATTTGAGCTTTTTTTAACTGATTTGGCGAAAAATGTGTGGTCTGCTCCGTGTTTGTTACAACTTAACAAGGTGCTGGAACAGAGCATCCAGGTTCTTCTGTTTCTAGCGGAGCAGAGGCGTAACGGTCGCAGCAGTGGCATCCCATATATGCCGGTACTTTACTGCGCCATGTTTTCAGTAGCGGCAGGCAGCGAGGGTACAGTAACCGGAGCACGTGCTCCTGGCAGACAAAGACGGCGAAGAGTAGTACCGCGTGTACCACATTCAGTAGTGCGATGACGCCCCAAATATGGAACGAGACATTGATGACTACCTCCAAGATCCAAGTAATTCCTAGCTTGGTTAGTGCGCATTTTACGGCACGTATCTTATTATATTTAAAGAAATATAGAACCTTAGTTTACTCTGGAATACTGTTGTGTTCAAAGTAAAACTAGTATGAGGGTGATCCAGTAAATACCTGGGCGTAGCGTTCCTTCGATAAGCATTGTTAACGCGGCGGAAGCAACAGGAAGTCCATAAGATCAACACTAAGCTGACTATCCAAACTTGTAAGTTTGGTAGCCTTAAATATACAAGGCTTTCCAATTCCGCTTTGTAAGAAAACATTAAAAGTTTAGCTAAGTTTTGATAAGTAGTGATTGTTTCAAATCAATACTTTGAAACCAGCAAATGGCTCTTCCAAAGCCGGGTGATGGAAAGTCTTTCACAAGTTCCACAAGCTGACCAACGGCTACGGTGATGAGAGGATACCCCCAACCAAACATGGAATATTTCAAGAATCGTATACATCGTGTAGCTCGAACACCTCTTACTACACTGTTAATTGAGGGTAGATAAGTTTAATTAATTTAATTAGCCTAAGACAGTTGATAGTTGTAAGTAGAAATGTCCTTAAGAAAGTGTAGGTTAATTTAGTTAATATAGATCTTGATTAGCTGAAAATAGAAGAAGAATTTCAATTAAACAGTTAGGTAGAAAAGTGATCTAGAAACAAAATGGCGTCGTTACTTGGTGCGCGTTAGGTGTGAAGTTCCGGCGACATCGCTAGATGCCGTAACTTGCAGAGGCTTCGTGGCAATGGTTGCACGGTCCCCTTGGATTGTGTTGCACCAATCTTCCTTATCTTCGCTTGATCCAAAGCTGTGCACATAAATAAGAACACACAAATGTTGATTTAAGGCTACCTTAACTCGGTACAGGCGGTTAGCGTGGAGAATTTCGGAACAAATTTTCGTTAAAACCAGCAACTTTACTTTTACCAATCAAGTTCAGGCCATTCGCTTTCTATTTTGAATACAATGCAAAGCTTTCTTACGCAAAACACTAACAAACCTCAGTGCCATCTATGACTGTTTCGCATCAATAAGCTAAGGTATACGAGAGCCTTAAAAGTCCATTGGCCTCAAAATAGCAGTCATTTCCTCTACAGTACTTTAAAGGGGGAGTAAGGTTTCAAAATGAAAAAAAATATATGTTATAAAAGAGACCAAACTACATGTTCTGGCTGAAGAACCCCTATGTCAATTATGCATATTAACCGAGTAATTAATTATTTAGTGGTTTTAGCTCCGCCCCTTTGGTCCAAAATTCAAATTTCCCTATCCTTATAAGTTATAAGGATAGTGAAATTGGTCCAAAGGATAGTGAAATTGGATAAGGATATTGAAATTGGTCCAAAATTCAAATTTCCCTATCTATTTCCCTATCATGTATGCGAATGGATCGCTTTTTTAATTAATATTCACCACTGTATAGGCCGAAGCCTGTTATGGTTCTTAAGTTTTACAAATACTTTTACAAATCACCGGACTAGGTTTTCGTGCTCAGCACGCTGAGCACGAAACACCACGCTGAATACCAAGCGACGCTTTTTTGTTTGCAACTAATGTAGTTTATGACCGATAGGTGGCGCCACTACGAGCGCAAGCGCTCGCAAAAAAATGAAAAGAGCGCGCTCGTGGCAGCTCTGCCCATTGGGTTGCCAGGCACCAGTGCAGCTGCACTGATCGCGTCCCATTGGGCCGGTGTACACTAGAAAGTGCAAAACAAGGCAAGCTTTCTTGCACTGACTTTTTTGTCACACTGTTAAAAATTTTCCCCCATAATAGGGGGGAAAAGGCCCCTAAAAGCGGGGGCACCAGATAGGGGCTTCTTTAAGCCCCTAAAATTTTAATGGGTGTTCAATCCTAAAAACGGGGTATATAACCCCCAAAATCGGGGTTTTAAAACTCTCAAAAACGAGGGTATATAACCACCAAAATCGGGGTTTTTCAAATCTCAAAAACGGGGATATATGTAAACCCCAAAATCGGTAACCGTATATATGAAGCCGTATATTTTACTCATTGATTTTTGTATTGCTTTTAAAAAATCACCTGCGAAAATTCAATCAAACATTAAAAAAAAACACTCAAGACAAAATATGAGACAAAATGCAAAAATATGGATTAGTCAAAATAAAAAAGCGCAAAAACATGCACAAAAACCATAAGAATATACAAGAAACATAAGTAATCAACAACCACTTTACAAAAGTCATCGTCATACAAGCTAACCATATACCGTAAAATACTCATACACACACTTAGACAGTTCATTACATTTTAAAAATACATAATAAGTTGTCACACATTTTCTTCTTCTCAACCCGTCTGGCGCAACAGCATTTTTGTGCATATTTGCCTGTAATGCAAATAGCGATAACGAACCGAAAAGCGACACAAAAAGACAAATCCATAAAAAATGAATCACTGAGGCTCCTAATCAAGATTATATTTTGTTGTGGGATTTAGCTGCAATGACACTTTGCGAGATTAACGGACCGGCTAGCGGTTAGCGAGGATGGAAAACGAACAAGAGTGCCTGCTTGGGTCTGCAGGCTAACTTAGCAGACGGGAACATTCATTATTGAGCAACAGTGAAATTTTCCTGCTGCGGACTAGGTAGACCGAAATTCATTCTTGTCAACACCGATTTTGGGAGGTTTAAAATACCGATTTAGGGAAGCAGGCTACTCATTTTTTTTTTGGGGGGGGGGTTACCCGTATTAGGTATTCGTTACTCATAATAGGGGGTGCCTACTCACTTTTGGGGCTCCAGCTACCGGTTTTGAGGGCTGGTTCCCCGTTGTTGAGAGGGAGAACCTCATCTTCGGGGAGAGGTACCTATCTTGAGTAGTAAGTACCAATTTTAGGAGGTCGTTACACGCCGGTTTTAGGTACCCTTTTTAACAGTGCAGTGTAAGGAGTTCAATGTAGTTTTTGTGCGCGCAATTTTTGAATGTAAATAGAAAAGTAGCTTTTGCGTCACCCTTGAAATAATAAATTTTAGCACAGCAACGTAATCAGGAAAGGGTTATTTTACTAAAGCTTAGGGGAACAAACTTTGAAAATAAAAACATAGATTCTACCTTTAGACAGGATAACTATTATAAACTATTATAAAATGGCAAACTTCTGTATTTAATTCAATATAATCATTCGTAATACGTGGTAAATCCGCTCTATTTACTAATTTTTTGCAAAATAGGTACATTTCACGCGTTAGATATATGTAATATATCAAAGGAAGAGCAATTTTGAATTGGTACCATGGCTGTCTCCTGCACTGAGTGTTGATGGCGCGTCCCATTGGGAAGTGCAATAGGATGGTGTAGTGACGTCATTCCAGTGTACGGTGCAGGAAAGCAGGTTACACTTGCCAGCACTAAGTGTAGCCAATGGAACGCGCTATGAGACTGACGACTGATTGACTTTGACTGGCAGTGTGCACCAAGCTTTACCCGACCCCTGTACAAGAGGATTTCAAAGACGGATTGTCAAAGATTGTCTAGGACAACTATCTCGTGTGGTAGTTTGAAAGGCTTGGCACACGGCTCTGGTGTGCTTTTAGACGTTTCCAGCAGTTGAGTTAAGTTAGGTTAGTTAAGTTAAGTTAGGTTAGGTTAATTAGGTTAGGTTAGGTTAATTAGGTTAGGTTAGGTTAGGTTAGGTTAGGTTAGGTTAGGCTAGGTTAGGTTAGGCTAGGTTAAGTTAGGCTAGGTTACGTTAGGTTAAGTTAGTTTAGGTTAATTTAACTTAACTTAACTTAACCTAAACTAACTTAACCTAACCTAACCTAACTTAACCTAACCTAACTTAACCTAATTAACCTAACCTAACTTAACTTAACCTAACCTAACTTAACCTAACCTAACTTAACTTAACCTAACCTAACTTAACTCAACTGCTGGAAACGTCTAAAAGCACACCAGAGCCGTGTGNTAACTTAACCTAACCTAACTTAACCTAACCTAACTTAACTTAACCTAACCTAACTTAACTCAACTGCTGGAAACGTCTAAAAGCACACCAGAGCCGTGTGCCAAGCCTTTCAAACCTACCACACGAGATAGTTGTCCTAGACTTTGGAGAACGTGTTGGAGAATTGGAAAAATACAGTGTGACCTCTGACGAGCGGGGGTTTTATGATGACAAAGTCCCGCACTGCAGGTAGCACGGGAAAGTCCAAGTGACTTTAAAGTCGTCATTCTGGTTTCTTCCTCCGTCGGGGGTTTTGGGAATTATATTTCAGATTATGTATAAGTATGCGTGGCTCTCGGCCCTATCATTTAAAGACAAGAACGGGCTAGCTGAACTACTGGTGCAGTTACATGCTTATCCAAGTTGGACGAATACGCTTTAGTGTCCCTAAAAGACACACAATTTAGTGTATCTCTACAAATTGTATAGCAGATTTTAGAGCAGAACGTTTCAATCGTGTTTTAATTGCTATTAAAACTTCGGAGTTTTGCTTGGATCTACCTGGCCAAACAAGTAAGTCTGCGTTTTTCACTTGTTCTGTATACGTGACGTAGAGTAATGAATGATATGTATAGAGAGGGAATATCCTTGTGTAGAAGTTCGTTACTAAGAAATAGATCGAAAAGGAGAAGACAAGTAGTGCAGCCAGGGAGCCAGCTGCTGATTGGCCGTTAAGACATAAATCGGTATCGCTTGTCAAACACATAAATTTAAAACAGTTTAAGTGTGAATCTATGGTGTGAATACTTATATTATGGAAAAAAATCAATTCCAAAAGTAACACATGGATAAACTACGCAATCGATATATCCATATTGCTTTCGATTTACGTTTGAACCTCATTTTTATATTTCCCGCCTTAAGCGAGGCGTTGATCAAAAAGGTCTGACCAATCCTGTCCTCTCAGGGAATTAACCTAGAGCTTCGAATATTGGCGACGAAAGACCCAAAAGGAAGGGGCTGCAGTTCTCTCTATATGTACTGTACTGTACGTCTTTACTCTATGACACGTGATTATTCGCCTGGTTCTGGAGGCATCACATCTTTCGCTTTTGCAAACTTTGGACATTGCAGTTTTCCGACCTTATCATTTCACAGGTCCGGGTTTAAGCAAACGAATCTAGAGCAGGTTATTCCCGGGCTCTTCTTACAAAATTATTGCTTTTAGGAACCTTCCGGTTGTTTCTTCTTAATTAACATGATTACACGTACAATGCCCTGTGACTTTGGTATTTTCTGAATTAACTTTATATTAGTCCACCTACAGCTAGAAACGATAGGATGGGCAATGCAGAATACGGTAGTTAAATTGTTCAACGGGATATAGAACCAGCAAAAAGAATGAATCAGCTTTCTCTCGGTTTTTACGCAGCACTGGTCTAACTTGACCATAAGCACTTGATAGAAATAATCTCGCACACCGTCACTATAACGTTTTCCATTTGTTGCCATCCACAGTTGTCACTAAAATCATCAAATTATTTAATTTTTTATGTTTAGATTAAACAGTACATTACCGGTACCATGGCCAATGAGTGGATAATATTAGTCTCGATAACGCTGACTATATGGCAATTTGGTTTAGTTTACTCCTCTGATACAGAGGATTATGGCGAAAAAATAGAGATTCGAAAATGTTGTCCAAGGAACCAAGTATGGGACATACGAAACAACAGTTGTGAATCTGTGAAATACGACGAAAAATTCAACGGCAACATGGAAGAACTTATACCATGGTCTCCGACCAAAGAAGGTTACAAAGTGATTGTGGGAAATTCTTGCCCAGGGGGGACTTCATTACAGTTTCTGAACCCCAGGGATCCGCTCCAGGATTATGCTAAAGTAAGTTATGGAATATTTCTGACGGAGGAAAAGCACCCACTCGACTCTACCCACTTCTGCCTGGATCGAGTTGACACTCAACATAAACTAATTGTGATGGCCTGTCTGGAGCCGAGTTGGACGCAATCGCACACTTCACTTCCCAAGATTCATGTTAATAAATGCTGTGAACAGGGTCTGAGTTACGTTGCTCCAACAGGAAATTCTACAAATCCCTCATGTGAACCAGCGGCCAATGCTTGGTCGCCACCGGGTGTAGTTAACAGCAAGCGCGAAATACTTCAGGTTTTCGAAGAAGACTGGCAGATTTCTTACGAATTTCCAAAATGTTCTGCCGACGAAGAATTGTTTCACTATTTCTTTGAAGACGTTACTGACCAAAGAAGCAGAATTACCCTGTACGACGACGGGCAATTGTATGTGAGAAAGTTCAACGCGCTGCACAACCGAAGCAAATTTTGCATGGATGATACCGTCCTAGATAATGTGAAGCATACCATGGTTCAAGTTTGCTACAAAAACCCTTGCAAAAACAAAACCTGCATACGCAGATGCTGCCCTAAAGGTTTTGTTATGAACGTAACGTCCAACGCGTGTGATGTCCCAACGTCAGACCCACTCAATGCACTTGAGATTAAAGATGCAAATGGAAACCCAATAACGCATAGTAACATCACGACGCACTATATCCATGATAATAAGCCTGTCTGTATGGGTTCTACGAATTGGCTTAATCCTTCAGAAAATAAAGATGATAACTTTTACATTACCCAGTCAGGAAACATATACTTGCCATTATACAAGAAAAAGGATGCCGAAATTGAAGACTACTGTGTGGATTACTTTGGAGAAAACAATATTTCCAAACAAGTAAGCGCATATTGTGAATTTTATAGCTAAAAAGCATATCTTTTGTGGTTTTAACGACTAATTAGTATATGTTTACTATAGATAAATGCCCTGATTTGCTTTCCACTAGTGAAGGAAGATTCGGAAGACGTGAAGATAGCATTAGCTGTCTACCCCTATTTTTTGCTGTTCTCATCTGTATTTTTATTCGCCACATTTCTTGTCTACGCGATTTTACCTGAACTGCAAAATCTACATGGCATGACTATCATGTGCCACGTCTTCAGTCTCCTTATAACGTACTTGTGCTTGGGAATTGTGCAGCTGACAGGAGGAGAGCAGTCCTACTGCGTGACTTTTGGTAACGTATTAAAAGCTATTATTACTATTAAAGGGGGAGTAAGGTTTCAAAAGGAAAAAAAAATATTTATTATAGAAGAGACCAAACTACATGTTCTGGCTCAATAACACTGTGTCAGTTATGCATATTAACCGAGTAATTAATTATTAGCGGTTTAAGCTCCGCCCCTTTCCGCCAAATTTCAAATTTTCCTATCCTTATGGAGTCTTTACCAAATTCGTTCCCTAGCGGCAAGAATGGGCGAAATTCATCATTTTACGTACGTTTTCTACAGATAGTGTAGAAAACCATGTAGAAAACGTACGTAAAATGGTGGATTTCGCCCATTCTCCCCGCTAGGGAGCGAATTTGGTAAAGAATCTATATAACACGGGGGGACAATTGGCCGAAGAGCTAGCACCTTTATTAGCGCATTCAAAATCGGACCTTCGATTCATAGGGACGGCGCCATTACATTTTTTTTTTGAGTTCTAAAACAAGTCTCTAGGTGCTTTGGTTAATTTACAAGCTCGATCACAAAAAAAATTACTTTTTAGTTTGGTGGAAATTTGGTGGAAAGGGGCGGAGCTTAAACCGCTACATAATAATTACTCGATTAATATGCATAGTTGACATAGGGGTCCTTCAGCCAGAACATGTACAGTGGTGCCCCGTACAATGAACCTAATCCGTTCCTGCACTCGGCGTTCGTTGTAAGAAGCGTTCGTTATAAGAGACGCTATAATATGAGACCCAAGCGTTTCAAGAGACCCAAGCGTTATAAGAGACCAAAGCGGTTCGTTATAAGAGGTAGAGTTCGTTGTGCGAGTTATTTTTTCGCCCGCGCGAGAGTTCGTTGTACGAGTTGTTCGCTGTAGGAGACGTTCGTTGTACTGGGTACCACTGTAGTTTGGTTTCTTCTATAACATACATTTTTATCATTTTGAAACCTTACTCGGTTACTCCCCTTTAAGAGTTCTTATTAACATTATCTTCTTATATTTACGTAAGATTAAAGTTATGAAAATTTTCATTTTACAGTAATACAAATTGTTTTGTTTTTTATAGCGGTGATCATCCACTTTTTCTTCCTCTCGGCCTTTACTTGGATGGGGACTATGGGTTTTGACTTGTTTTGGACGTTTAGGTAAGTACTTGTTCAAAACCTATCTTTTTTCTCCCAGCTTCTTTGCTTCTTTCCTTCTTTGCTTTTCTTCTATTCTTCTATTTTGAATGCGCTAATAGGTTTTGAATGCGCTAGCTCTCCGGCCAACTGTCCTCCCGTGTTATAAGGATAGGAAATTTCCAAGTTTTGCGGAAAGGGGCTAACTTGACATACTGACCTTACCCTTTAGTAATGCAAGGGAAACTTAATACGCATCAAGTTTGCTATAAGAAGATGACGTCAGCAAGTTGCCTCAATCTAAACGCTACCCGCGCAACTCATAATAAACCTTTCCAAACGGAAATAATACGAACTAACTTCGGTTGGATTTGGAGGTGTGGGTATCAGCTATCAACGTTAACGTCTAATATATGTCACCTTATCGAAACCAAACTTCCCTTAGAAGGCGCTCCCTATAACATCCACTTGAAAAGAAAATCAAAAACGTTTTAAACTTCCGTGTAAAACCGTTAACAAAAATGCTGCAGCATACTTTTCCATTTCCTACATTCTTTACCAAAACTTATTCCCTAATCATTTCCTGTCCAGTTTATGCAACGATCAAAACGTATACCTAAAAAGTATGCTGCAGTGAATAATTCGAACAATTTCAAAAAATTTTAACCTTTTCCTATAACGTACCAAATTAAACAACGGGGCGGACAACGAGCACATAGGAAAATATGTAAGACTGTCATTAGCATCATGTTTGAGTTTGCAAATAAAGAATAAACTCTCCCCCAAGATGCGCGGATTTTCGGAGGAAATGAAAAAAAAAATGGAAGTCTGGAGTCCATCTCTTTCTTTCTCTGCCCCTGCAAACAGATTTGGGTCCGGGGAAGATCAGCATTTCTGGAATAACATACTTAGCGGAAGTCCTCCAGAAGTGATTCCTATGAAGCCTCTTAAAGAGATCGTTTCTATCTCTTCTTCTTCAACTGAAACTGTTGATGCCACCACGAATCCAAACCCAAATGCAAAGCAAACGTGGTGAGTGCTGACGCCGTTATCTTTTAGCAATTCCCTCTAACGTAACTGACACGGTGGAGGTGAAGCCTTGGTTGTCTGTCGCTTGGTTCCTTTCGGCTTGGAGCACGTTGCTAAGGTGTTTCTTTATCTGTTTTAGTCCTAAATTTACTCCTGTCAGCGTAAATGAATGTATACTTAATACTGCACTTTGCAGTGGGATGCGAGTCCGCCGAGCTGGGCAAGAGCGTCACGTACGACGGTTTATCAAATATTCGGTCTTTGCGTGGGGTGTGCCATTTATCATTGTAGCCATCGGACGGATCCTTGACAACATTAAGAATCTTCCAAACTGGGCTATCACCCCCGATTTTGGGATTGAAAAGTGTTGGTTTGCTGGTATGAATTAGCTTGAACATTGAATGTATGGACTATAATTGATATTTTTGTAGAAAGGGCAAGTAAAGGGCCAATTCTGGTCTACTTCTAAGGGCCAATTGCAGTAATATTATTCTTCAATTTGATCTTCTTCATATCAACAGCGATTCGCTTACATTACGTTAACAAAGATTCTAGTATGGCTACCAGAAATACTAGAGCAAAGCAAAGGTACGTGATATCCCGATATAAAAAGACTTTCAAGAATAATTATAATATTTTATATTTATTAGGTTTCGTGTGGTACTAAGTGTATCAGTTTTGATGGGCGTCACCTGGGTTTTGGAAGTAATATCATGGGCAGTTGGCGGCGAAAACTATTACTGGATGCCTACCGACATCTTGAATATCTTGCAGGCTGTGCTGATCTTTGTTATCTTCGTTTGCAAACAGAAAGTGATGCGCTTACTATATCGTCGCTGTCTTCCTCTTCTAAACGCATGGCGTTCCATTGCTCCAGAATGTATGGCATGCTATTGCTGCGACAATTACGCTACTAGAGACACGAGCAGCAAAGACGGGTCCATTTCAAGCAGACGCCAAATCAGCGCGAGTGCGACAACAGTTCAGACTCATGTCAGAGAATCCAGTCTGGAACGCGATACAGTTGATAAAAGCGTTATTACCTTGACTGATATATCATCTTCTCAAGTTTAAGTAACAATTTTGGTTACTATGGTATCTCGCATTTCTCTACTTGACTCTTTTATTTGCCAAATCGTCCGGAGGAATTACCTGCAGTACTGGTCTTGTTGTGTTTATTTCTCATAATTTTTAAAATGCAGTTTATCATTTAACGAGCATTGTATTGGTGCATGTGCATGCCACACTAGCTGGGCAAATATTACATGTCGCCCGCGACCCCAGGGTTCCTTGAAATCCGATTGTCACAACCACGAGTCAGTCCCTATCGCAAAGCTATATTCGATGTTTTGCCTTTACTAACAATGACGCACATCCCCGAAAATGCCCACAGCAATGAAACACGAATTTCTCGATAAAAAAAGCGTATTCGATCTGTTTAATATTTTATATGTACTTTCTTATTATTGTAATTTCTTATAGCAAACCTTTGTATTGTTTATATATTTACTGCAATGAAATAGACGGGGATTTTATTCTAGCCAATAAACCCACGGCATTCCAATACTTTCCTGGTTGCAGCTGTTATCACGATTGCGGTTGGATACGGCTCTTATTCCAAACGCATAGGGAATCAAAAATCAGCAGTGAACGTATGTTACAAGTTGAAACCTCGGGCGTGACGCACGCTAAACTATACACCAAGATTCCTGGATGTCATTTGTGTCTTAGACTTCTATTGGCAGAAAGACTTGGTTTGCTTTTGATCCAATGGTGCTTGAGTTGTTAACATTTCTTTGCGTAAACACTTGATCTATTACGTTCTACACTTAATAATTTAAAAAAGTTATCTGTCCTTTATTCAGATTTTTAGAATCGTTGTACAGTACATCATTCACATGGCCAATGAATGGTTACTGTTAGTATCATTGGCAACATTATGTACGTGGCAATTTGGACTAGTTTGCTCAAACCTGAACCTGAAACCTGGTGATAAACTTGAAATCCGAAAATGTTGTTCATGGAAACAAGTATGGAACGTTCAAAAACACGCTTGTGAACCCGCAGGACGACGAAAAACTTATCCCCCAAAAATGAAGAAACTTATAAGTTGGTCGGTAGTTGGAGAAAATTATTCTGTGATCACAGGGAACTCTTGCTCCGAAAGCACTTCCCTGCAATTTTTGAATCCCCGGGATTCGCTCCACGATTACGTTGAAGTGACTGATGGAATAATGCTGATGAATGATACACGTCTTTCATTTGATCAGTTCTGCGTGGATCGAATTGATACGTTCCATAAACTAATAGTGATGGCTTGTTTGAAGCCTAACTGGACACAATCACACTCCTCAAACCCTAAGATCCATATTAACCACTGTTGTCAGCCTGGTGAGATTTACAGCAAACGCGGATGCGAACCAGCACCCAGCAATAAGTTGTGGCCACCAGGAGTGGTTGATGGCAATCGCAAGATACTTCAGGTTTTCGATACAGATTGGGACGTTAACTACGGACACGTCAACTGTGAGACAAAGAAGTTACATTCCAGCCAAGATATTACTGGCATTGACAGCCGAATTGTCCTCTATGCCAATGGTACCTTGTACGTAGAACAGTACAATATCCTGTACCCGCCGAACAAGTTTTGTGTAAACGAGGCTTTTCTGGCAAACGTTAGTCAAACGATGGTGATGGTATGCTACGAAGACCCTTGTCAGAATAAAACCTGCGTGCGCAGATGCTGTCCCGAAGGGCTAGCTATGAACCTGTCGTCTGAAGAGTGCAGTATCCCAGAGTCCTCTCCACTGCAACTGGAATTTAAAGACGGCAATGATAACGTAATCCCCAATAATAGCCTAATCAAGACACACTATTTGTTCGGGAAGCCTTTTTGCGAAAATCGAGGACATCAACCCCTATATTCTCGCAGAAACAAGAAAAAGATATATTTAACCCTACAAGGAGAATTATACCGCCACGCCCATATGAAAAAGAAAGATGCAATTAAAGATTATTGTGTAGCCTACTTCGGAGATATTTCTGTTCCCTTACAAGTAAGCAGTCTACTCTTTGAGGAGTGATACCGAAACATATTATCTACACATTTTTTGTCGTTGTTTTGTCCAATTATAGTTAAACGCCATCGTTTGCTCGCCGAACGATGATAGTGCCGACTTCAAACTAGCAGTCAAGGTCTATTCGTATTTCTTCCTTTTCTCATCCATATTTCTATTCGCCACGTTTGTCGTCTACGCAATTCTACCCGAGCTGCAAAATCTGCATGGCATGACCGTCATGTGCTACGTTTTCTGTCTCTTCATATCGTATTTGTGCTTGGGAATAGTACAGTTCGAAAACCCAGTCCGTCACTGCGTGATTCTAGGTAAGTTGACTTTCGTAATCCAGTCTAGTTAAACGACTATTCAAGAGTCAGGATAATGAAATAAGTAATATTCTGTAGCTGTGGTCATCCACTTTTTTTTCCTGTCGGCCTTTACATGGATGGGGACTATGAGTTTCGATATACTGTGGACTTTCACGTGAGTCAATAAAACAATATTTAAAAGAACATGCTTAAAGTATCTAGAGTAATTCTTCCTGGAACATAATTGAGAGTTACTACTGCTGTTTCAGTGGAATGCGTATTAGACGACCTGGGCAAGAATGTCACATGCCGCAGTTCGTCAAATATTCCGTTTTCGCTTGGGGTGCGCCACTTATCATTGTAGTCACTGGGCAAATCCTTGATTCTGTTAAGGACGACCTTCCAGACTGGGTTATCACGCCAAGTTTCGGAGACGAAAGATGTTGGTTTCCAAGTATGCGACGGCTTTCCTTTAAGTCCATATTTTCTTGTATTTTATTTGATTTCTCGTCTTTATTATCCTGTTCTTTAGGTAACACGGGAAAAATGGAAAAACTTTACTTCTTTTATGGACCAGTCGCAATAATTCTGATCGCTAACTTGTTGTTTTTCGTACTGACCGCTTTGACCTTCTACATTCCCGACAGTGTTTCTCATGCAGCAATAAGAAGTAGCAGAGCTAGACAAAGGTATTCACTCTCATCTGAGAACACACCCCGTTATTTCGGTGAGAAATTTTATCAAACTTAGAAATGACTATGGGATTCCTTTAGGTTACGTGTGGTGCTAAGCATATCGATTTTGATGGGTGTTACTTGGATTATGGAAGTAGTGTCCTGGGCAGTCGGCGGTAAAAGCTATTATTGGATGGCTACCGACATTCTGAACATTTTGCAAGCTGTGCTTATTTTCGTAATATTCGTGTGCAAATGTAAAGTGTTACGTTTGCTACACCGCCGCTGCCTTTCTCTTCAAAAGGCTTGGTGTGCAACAATTCCGAAGTATATAGCGTGTTATCGCTCCAATGAGAGTCACTGTGACACAGGGGTCAAGAAAAATGGACTGCAGAGTCCCAGACTGAAGGAATCCTGCACAACAAGTGAGCCAACGGCCCAGACAAATATCCGAGAATCGAGTTTGCAATCAGTTACAGCTGATGCATCCATTCGAATGAAAAATACGCAAATTACACGTGATTCTGACTTGCCAGCTTGACTGTTTATATAATGTGTGCCAAACGTATAATTTTTATGTAATTTTTTTCCTCTTCTGGGGGTTTCTTTTTTTTCAATTAATATTGGCCTATAGGCATGAGCCTGTTGCCAAAGTTTCAATTACTTCATGGGAGGTTTCAATTTCTGTATGGGGGTTTCAATTACTTTTATCTACAGTTCACTTTGATTACAAATGATTCATTTGCGTAAGATTCCCATCAAGACAAATTTTGTTCTGTTTGTCATTCTTAAAAAAAAACATAGTTGCAGCCGGCTTTGTCATGTAAAAATTTCTTCGCGCCGTAACTTATGCGCGCTCCGCTGTAGGCCATGCATCAAGTGTTACCCGCAAAGTCGGAGCCGCCTCCTTCGGTCCCATTGCCGTGGGCTGGGCTCTTGGTTGGGGAGCCGACCCGAAATTTGCCCAAAGGCTCTCAGGCGTGGGTCGCGGCCCGGCAGGACGCCACGATACTGGGATCGTGCGGTGGCGCGAAGGAAGTAATTTTTTTGTGATTGAGCTTGTAAATTAAAGAAAGCAACTGCAGGCTTGTTTGAACATCACAAAGAAAAATAATGGTGCCGTCCACGTGAACAGAAGGTCCGATTTTTTAATGCGCTCGCTCATAGGTAAAGGCGTTAGCTCTTCGGCCAACTGGTCCCCAAAGCTATAAGCTTATAAGGAAAGGAAAATTTGGAATAAAAGGGTGGAGCTTTATTCGGCTAAATAATTAATTACTCGGTTAATATGTGGTGTATATATATATATATATATAT
>JAGJRO010000461.1:0-30848 GCA_022832285.1 Lepidurus apus apus | reverse complement strand
TAGTTAATGAGTGCATTTGCTCTTCGTACGTTCTGTATCTTTTTCTTCTTGCGTTCACGTACACTCCGACGGGTAGTTTTGAGTAGAATCTCAAGCGGCATTCTTTTATTTGCAAAGACAAGGGTAATATTTCAGCTTCTGACTCAAGTACTATCGTAGGGGTGGTGACGAAAGCACCCGTTACTGCTAGTAGTGCCAATCTGTGTATTGAATGTAGGGGTCTTAATGATGACTTAGGGGCATTACACCATGCCGGTGCTCCATAGAGCAGAGTAGGATACACAGTGGCTTTTACCAGGGTACGGATAAGGTCGCACGTGATAAAAGGTGAAATGCTTTTGATTTTTTGTACCACTGCTACTGTCTTTGAGCATCTTGCTGCTAGGCCACGCATATGGTTCGCCCAAGTTAGCCTTTCGTCCAAGATAAGGCCCAGGTATCGTACTGAGCTTTTTGGCGCGAATTCCTCGTTATTCCATGAGAGGGGGGAGCTGTCTGGTTGGTGTTTTCTGGAGAAGTGGATTAGTTCTGTTTTTTCCCAGCTAAATTGTAGGTTTAGTTGTTTTCCCCATTGTTCAACAGCTTTAATGCAAGACTGTAAGATAATAACATTCACTTCTCCAGAAGATCCAGTAGTGTATAGCAGCAGGTCATCCGCGAATGCAAGTATCCTGACACGCTTTTGCTTGAGGAGGGAAAGAACTCCGTTTACGTAAACCACGAAAAGTATCGGTGATAAAGGGGAACCTTGGGGAACACCCTTAGGAACATGAAAGATTGCACTCTTGCTGTGGCCATTTTCTATGTAAGCTAACCTCTTGCTTAGGAAACTTTCAAGCCATTTGATAATGTATTGGGGTATCCGCATTTGTTGTAACTTTTTCACAAGTTTTTTATGATTTACATTATCGAATGCTCCACGTATGTCAAGTAGAAGGGCTGAGGTTATTTTTTCCTTGTCAAATCCCTTCAGCACGGCGGTACTCAATTCTAGAAGGGCATGGGTAGTGGACCTTTTTGTCCGGAAACCCCACTGATTGTCGGCCAACTTTCCTTCTGATTCCAGGAAATTTGTGAGTTTTTTTGCAATTAGTTTTTCAAGAAGTTTTCCTAGAGTGGAGAGCAGGGCAATTGGTCTGAAGCTCCTTTGGCTGGTGTAGCTCGGTTTCATTGGTTTCGGGATTGCCAGTACTTTCGCTAACTTCCACTAACTGGGAAAGTAAGCCAACTTAATCGAGGCATTGAAGATCAATTGCACTGGAATTTTTATTGCTGGCCAGACATTTTTTAGGACGAACGCTTGGATTCCATCGCAGCCAGGTGCTTTTGCTGACGGGATTTCTTTTTAAGGCGCAGTGTATTTCTTCCATAGTTAGTAGGGGAAGTGAGTTCCGATGAAAGTGCGTTGGAGTCCGCCTATGGGAGAGGGTGTTTCCTGGGGTGGATAAGTTGGGTATCTCACCTTCTAGCATCTTTTCGCCAAGGTAATTAAGTTTTATTTGTTCGGACTCGAAAGGCTGAGCGTTTTCGTCGCGGAGAAGTTCTAACAGTGCTGGAGAGGGGGTATTTTTGAATTTTTTATTTAACGCCCAAATGCATTTCGGGTTTGGCGCTTTGGCAATATTCTCCCAGTGTTTCGATTTATTTTCTCTGAATTTTGTACGGTAGTTGTTTCTAGCGTCCTTCCAGATTTGCTCGTCCTTAGTTAATCTTGTCTCCCGGAATGTTTTGAGGGCTTTGGCCGCAGACTTTCGAAGTTGTCGGAGTTCTTTTGTAAACCAAATGTTCTTCCTCGAATCTAACTTCCTTTTAGGTACGTATTTTTCCATGTTCTTTTTTATTGACTTGGTTAGGAGCTCCACTGCTGTTTCAATGTTCTCTTGACTGTTCAGTCCCGTGAAGACAAGTGCATCTTTCGCTAGTTCTATAGCCAAGTCCCTGTTGAGCTCTTTCCATTCAGCTTTATCGTATAACCATCTCATGGCTTGAGGGTTGTTGTGGTCCTGCCAGCAGTCGAAGTCTAATAGCGAATTCAGTTGGTAGGGCCAGTGCGCCACCAGCCAATCGGGACATAAGAAACTGGCACTCAGTGCCAAAAGTGCAGCACCGGGTTGACCAACTGAATTCGCTATAACATTGTGGCAGAGTGGTCAGATTCATTGTAGTAAAGAGAGTTATCGATTAGTGACAGGTGAGTTGACGAGGAGGCTAGCGGGACAAATGTTCTTCTTATCAGATATTCTTGCCAACTGAATCATATATCTGTAATTGTACGAATGATACTTTAAACAATTATATGAAATCTAGTGAANAATGTTCTTCTTATCAGATATTCTTGCCAACTGAATCATATATCTGTAATTGTACGAATGATACTTTAAACAATTATATGAAATCTAGTGAAAACTTGTACAGAAACGGCAACGAGCATTAGCTCACGCCTGAGCTTTCAATAAAGAAAAAAAAAAAAAAAAAAAAACGAAACGAAAATCGTTAAACTCTCACGAACGCGGAAATATCTCTGGCCGTTGGCCATTCAAATTTCCCTCCCAAAGACTACCATTAGAACTCGTAATCCTTTCCTCAACTTTATAAACATCTAACTCAGCCTAGTTATTTTTAAAACTTTCAGTTCTGCTCTTTGTAAACCATCTTGCTGCTTTTAGAACTAAAAGCGACGCTTTTAGCTATCGCGGAAAAACTTCCAACGGCCGTTAGGAATTCAAATTTCCCGCTAAAAAACTGTTTATTTCCCGGTTCGCCGTTTAGCATCATAGCCTTGCCAACGTTGCTGGTTCGGTTCGCCTTCTAGCCACCTTGGATAATTATACCGACTTAATTTCGACGTCTGTTTGCCGTCAAAGTAATCAACATCTTTGACATTCATAAGTACTTTGCAGCTGTGTCCAACTCCTTGACTTGGTAGAATGGCGAAACCTGAGCCAATCCTCAAAATAGAGCCAGAGAATGAGCTACGATTTAAAGGTAAAAAAGAAGTACAGATTTTTTCTTCATTTCGACATTTTCATCCCACACGTCAGACTTAAATTTTCATCAGATTCCTCTTTGCTGAACCCTATTATACAACGTTCTTTTCCTTGTAAAAACTCCTCTAGATTTGGAGCTATCGTAACGCTTTATGACTCAAAACAGCTGCTTAATTCCTCCCAAAACAATCATTTGCAATTAATGCCCACACTTTTTTCGTAAATTCCCTTCCTATTCAATCCTTAGCCGAACGATCTACCCTCTCTTATCGTTTATTTAAGTATCGGTTTAATTAAAATAATAATTAAGCCCAAATTAGGTGTAAAAAAAGAGGAAGAAATGATAAACTTTCAAGGATTTGACACGGTAGAATCGATTTATGCGTCATAGTTTCTTGGAAAGCTCATTGGAATGTCAGCTAATTTATCTAATGTATCGTTGCAGGGCCATTCAAAGAACCAAGTGTGAACACGATGAAGTTGACAAATCGCACTGATCGTAGGGTGTGTTTTAAAGTCAAGACAACCGCCCCTCGTCGTTATTGTGTCAAGCCAACCACTGGCGTTATTGAGCCCAAAGGATCTATTAATGTTCTAGGTATGCCTACCCTCAAAACTACAACAAATCATAATAACGTTAATCAAAAACAGAAAGAAAAATAACTTAATAACGTATGAAACGTTGGAAATTTAAAGACTTTCCCCCTTTTTAATCATGTTTTATGTTAATTAACAGTCAGTCTGCAACCTTTCGATCCCAACGACCCTAATGAAAAGGGGAAGCACAAATTCCAAGTGTTGGCTTTATACGCCCCAGACACGGAATTCAACGTCGAGAACGTGGTATGTAATCTAAGTTAATTTTACATATTTTATTCCATTTTCCTAATTTTTTTCTATTTTTTAAAAATAAACTAGCTTTTGTGAGCTTTTGATGTATTTATCCCTGGTTGAGCTTAAGTTAGGATAATTAGTTACTTGTACGACTTTAGTACGTTAGGTGGAGAAGTTTAATTAGTTGTGAATGAAAACAAGTGAAGGAAAGCTTAATTTAATATTACGTTTACTTTCTACGTTGATTTTCAATATTGCTAATCATATAAATATTAATAATACAGTAGATGTCGCTTATTGTGGTCACCTTTGTCAATGGAATATTGATTCTATTAAGCGGAGATTCTGATAACCGAAAATCGGAAATTTTCAATAGAATGCTACGATCAATCGGCGCTTGAAACGAACTGGCTTATTTAAACCAAGGAAACAAAACATCGTCTACTTTTTGACACTTTCCCAAACCTTTCCTTTTTCTAGATTCAGTACACCCACTATTGTTTATTCCGTAACGATTTTTCAACTATTTGATAGAGATTATTGAGGAATTCCTAATTTAACGGCCCCTTCCCTTTGTGGCAAATCTTTTAAATTTAAATTGTCGTAAGTTTCGTGAGCCGCAACTTCTCTTTTACATTTAAATCAACGCTTCTCTTATTCGTCGCCATTTGTATATAACCGTACGTCTAAAGCACAACTAACACTGCGCCTTTGAAGCCTACTCCTACGCTTAGGTAGGGTTCTCAACACGATATCCCTTTCAATTTTCCCAGTCAATTAAAGGCACTGTTAATTCAATTGAGTAACCTGCTCATTTACTTGGCTGGGGAGTTTAGACGGGATTTCCCCCTAAGCGTAGTAAAAGGCTGGAAATGACAGGCTTGGTCAAAACGAGGTAAAAGCAATGTCATTGGTCAATATGCAAAACCCATGTAGCAATCACTACTGTAGTTTCGTTACTGTACTACGTGTGAAGATTCTTTCGAAATTGATTCCAATATCCGAAAGTGGGATTCTAATAACCGATTAAAATGCCATGAATTTTGTCATTTTGAATCAGTCCTTTAAAATTTGATTCTATAAAATTTGATTCCGTAAAGAGTCTGATCTAATATCCAGTAATCTCAATAAGCGGCATCTACTGTAATTCTTAATATTAGTTTAATATTGATAATAATTTCATTAAATGTTATACTCTTATACAAATCTTAAACAATCAGTTGATTTAATAGACTAATTTACTGATGTCCTGTATTTTTTTAATTGAATTTGAATCTGTGGATGTATTGTGCTTTGAAATGAACATCTTGAATGGGTTGTAATTTCTCAATTTAATCAGTGGAAAGAGCCTGGCAATCAAGATGCGATTTCAGATTGGAAGCTGAAATGCGTGTTGGAGCTTCCCGAGGACAGTGGTAGTATTACTACCACTACTCCCCAGTCTACCACAATTAAGACGGAGACCGGCTCGGGCAGCACGGTTGTTTCCGGCCTCAAAGATCAGCCTGTCAAAGAGGAGGAGGAAGGTCCTTCTTATGAAAAAGTAAAACTAAAATCCCAAGTTTTCATGGTTTTATCTTTTACCAAAGATTTTTTTTCAAATTAATTATTTTTTCGTTGTAATTTTTCCACTCAAATAGGCGCGAGGTTTGGAGGCTGAATTGAAGAAATTATCTGAAGAGATTCAGCGCTTGAGAGAGGAAAACAGCGGGTTGTTGAAGGAAAGCTTGCAGCTGAAGGAAGAAGGCATTAGGTTGAGGCGTGCGGTCGATGTCAAGACCACCAAACAGCCTGATCAAGTGTATCCAGGCTCTTCGGCTTCTACCTCGACCGTAGAAACAGGCATCCCTCCTGCTTATTTAATTTTGATTATCGTGGCGGCTATCCTGGGGGCCTTGGTGAGCAAGATTCTCTTCTAAAGAAACGCAGAACAAAGCGAAAACGAAACGATTGAGCCTCGTTTCTTCTCGAATTTTCTGTTAAGTTATGGAGGAAAGTGCCCCAGAAGAACACAATATGAATAACCATCCTACTGTAACCAAGGAATTTAAAAGCGTAAAGGGAAAAATTGTTAGCGCGCATTATTTTTTATTTTATTATTATTATTATCTTCGAGCTTGTTGGAAGGCGGGCGACTTTCGTTTATTTAATTTTTTATTATTATTAATATGATCTTTTTCTCGGGGGATTTGAACTGCCAATTGCCACAGCTCGTGTCCACGTAGAACAATACGCAGGGGGGGAACCAAAAAAGTCTAGTAAACGTACGTTACTTGGTGTAGTTGTCGAAATACAAGGGACAGAATCATACGGACTGGACAGGGAATAAGAAAACTGTACGACAGTTGGGGACAAAACAGCCTGTTTTTTGTTATGACTAACTTAGCATACAAACCAGAAAGAAAAACTTGTGTTTGGCCTTCTAATCTTGTCCTCCGGATGATGTCTTGCCTCTTTGCCCCCCTTTTACAACAACTAAAACAGAAGAAATATCTTGGGATTCCTTTGGGATAATGCGCTGTAGATGTGTACTCTTTACAAAGATAATGACTTTTGTTTATTTTATTTTTTCTTGGCTTTTGTTTCGAGTTCTTTGTCATCCCTTTTGTTTGTCAAGTTAGGCGTATATGTGACGTTTTTGTTCATTTAGTTGGAAAACAAAAGACCCTTTTCGAATCTTTCCAGCTCGATGACAAGTTGGTTCCTGAAAATTCAAAGAGTTTTGGCAGATTTGATCATCTTTCCCCGTTTTTCCACCTACTCCCACAAAACCGAGTTTGTGTTGGCTTGGGTCAATGTTTTACAGGAGTCCTATAACGAGGATCCCAAACAAAATACAAAAAATATCCAGTAAACATGCCCATTTGGCCTTGTTTACATCCAAATTAGGTTTTTTTCGGTGACGTAAAGTAGATTACTACTGCAATATTGTGCAGTGTAGCGTAGACAACAATGAAAATGGCACGTCAAGGGTTTAAACCAATTAGAAGTAAAGTTTCCAAGACGTTATGACTCTCAACCAATGTGTTTACAGGTCTCAGAACCGTTAAACCCAAGACGTCCAATCACGTTAAGGCTTTCAACGGTGAAATTTCCGAACTAAACAGTTACACTAAAACGCTTGCATTTGGCGTGTATACATTCAGCAAAACCGTTCCTAGATTGATCAATACTACATTGACAATGAATTTAATTTAGAACTCTTTAAACTTCCACTTTCACTTACCCTAATTAGAACTACTTTCGAACAGGTCAAATAATTAAAGAATTTCGCTAGAACTATGCAGCGAGTGCAGCGAAACTTTCCTATATTGCGTCCAAATTACAATAAATGGAAATTCGCAAACATCTAAACAAAAACAACTTTGGAAAGATTGTTCAATATTAATCGCCCGAGGCTATCAGTCAGGTGTTAATCTAGAAAGTAGATCCCTAGGATCAATTAAAGTTCGATAGCGTACCCAAAAAGGCGATTTGGAACTGAATCTTTCTATCAATAAGTGATTTCGGTATCAGTGGAATGGAGGATTTTTTTCTCCGTTTCGTCATAGCGATGATGATAAGAAATTTGAGGGCGGGTTAGAAGCTGTCAAGTTAATGGCATACCTGCGTGTTTGGACTTCATGATTGTTCTAATTAGGAAAAGTTCAGTGGTGGTCCGAGCCAGAGAGGAGAGTTTTATGATAAACTAAACGAAACGAAGCCATTGCGTGCGGAAAGTAGGGAAGCTAAGAATAAGTATAAAAAGGTAGTGAAGTGGGTTGCTAGGCTGGGAGTTGCCGTTTACTTAGCAACGTCCAAAGTGTTCACGCTCTGAGTTTGTGCTATAGAGACACATCACCAAAGCTTTTACAATTTATTCCGTCAAATCCCTTGGCTATGAAGTGGCGGCCTGGCGATTCCCAAGATGAGGTATATTACCTTAAACCTAACTCGCAATACCCTCACTTTACATAAACGGTACTACTAAAAAGTATTGCTTCCCTTTTCCTCCCATTTTTGATCGCTTGGACGGTTTCGCAACTTCCAGAGAGTGCACACCGTCTCCTTTCGTATTCAAAGAGAAATGGAAGAAGTGGAACCGGTGGTGGATATGGATTCCCAAAGCATTCTTGACAACAAAGTCCAAGAAAAGTTCGCATCACCTCAAGAAATCACAAGAGATGACCCACTCCCCCAAACTCTTCACTTATCTAACTCTCCAACTCTTTTCACCGTAAACAACATTGAGGCGAAAGCTACCGTAGGGCCCAACAATGAAAGCCAAATGGACGCGTCACCCTCTTCACGCCATTTTCCTACCGAAGTTTCCAACCCGTCATCCAGACAAGAGGTAATCCACGAAAATGGTGATGGTGGTAGTAAACATACCTCGCATCTTTATATCAAAGACACATGGACGCCTTCTTACTCCTCAACTATAGATCTGATCAGTCCGAATGTAAGTAGAAATTTATAAACTCCTTTATTTACATTTTTAAAAATGGAAAAGTACCACGTACGCAATACTTTGGTATCTAAAAGAGACCAATTCTGTAACTATTCGTCAAAATACCTATATATAAGTTTGCTATGTACTAAGCAGTTTTTTAACACCATTTCTTGGTGTAGAAGTTGGGTTTATGGTTTCTCAAGTGTCATATTTATCCTGTGATAATCCTTTCCGCAAATACTTTTACAGATCCAAGAGCCTGTTAAGGAAACCAGTCATGCGAGTATTATGGGCGGCTTACTCGCGCTGAGTGTGGGCTTAGGCAATATTTGGCGCCTTCCAATGATCCTCTTCGCACCCTATCCGGGTAAAAATATCTCCAACTCATTGATTTTCCATCCCTGTCGTACCCAATGACTTACATTATGATTCAAACCCAAACTGGGGTTTTTATTTCATATTTTTTTTTTTAATTTATTAGGTGAAACTCTTATCGCATACATCATCTTAATGGCTGTGGTGGGTGCTCCATTAATTATTTTGGAAATGGGTTTGGGACAATTTACAACTGCTGGCGTGGTGAGATTATGGCGAGTGGTGCCGCTCTTAAAAGGTACTTAAAATTCCACCGTTTGCTCATCGAAATCCATCCTTAATGGCTTGATTTATTTAGGTGTTGGTATTGCGCAATTATTGGCAGGCGCGTACACGAGTTTCTACTATGGTCCGCTAATGAGTTGGGCTTTCTATTGGGGCGTGCAAGGGATTGATAACTGGCCAATTTGTGACAATTGGGCGACGCCCAACATTACGACATGTCTAGTGAGTTTACTACCAGCGCAATCATATATTTTTGGTTTATTTTTCCAAGGATTTTTATTGTGGTTTTGTTTTTACAGTGTCGTGTGAGTTTGCGAGAATGCATGCGCTATTTCAACGCAAGTCTGGGCGAATCATGTTTCGAGCACGTCGTTTTCCAAGACGACGATCATTTCAACCTGAAATTGCTACCCATGCTCGCAGTGAGCTGGATCATTGTCTTTTTATGGTATAACTCGTAAAAGTGGCACTCAAAATGAAAGGATTATATATATACTCGTTCTTTCGTTTTAACACAGGCTTTCCTGGGGTCACCGAGTCATGTTCAAATTGTTATGTCTTTCCGGCTTGGCGGCCGCGATACTAATATCTGCCTCATTAGCCTTAGCTTTGTCGTACTCCAGTACTGGAGCTGCCCAAGGATTGGCTCTACTTAAACCGACGCAGCTCTGGGCTTTTGGAAGAGGAGAAGTCTGGTACGGAGCTATAGTACAAGTACTATTTTCCGTACCCATCGGGTTCGGCGTTCTTCCTGCTCTGTCCCAACACTTTAACTTCAAAAACAACTTCAAGAGGTAAACAAACCCAATCTAACAAAAACACTTAAATATTTCCAACTTAAATGTCATTGAATCCATGCGTTTCGTTTAAAAAAAAACGTCAGGATTCAAACCTTAATATGAAAATCTAACATTTTCATATCGAAATTAAAACGATTCCAATTTATAGCTTTGCTTTTACAGGAAATTCCGATTGATTTTTTCAGTCGAATCCATGCGTTTTGTTAAAAAAAACTATTAGGATTCAAACCTTAACATCTAAATCTAACATTTTCGTAACGAAATATCGAAATTAAAACGATTCCAATTGATATGCGTTGCCCTTACAGGAAATTCCGAGTGACCTTTCAGTCGAATCCATGCGTCTCGTTAAAAAACCCGTTAGGATTCAAAATCGAAATATCTCAATTAAACGATTCCAATAGATATCCATTACTTCCTTTACAAAATTCCGACTGATTTTTTCGATCGAAATCTCTTTCGAATAATCCAACATTGAGTAGCTGAGTACAAATGTGTTTTGGTTCCTTCTGTAGGGATGGTTTCATTGTTTGGCTCTGTAATATCGGTTTTGCGATGGTTTCCATCATCGCCGTGTTCGCTTGGTTGGGCATAATCGAAAAGGAAGAAGGTTCTAGGCTCGAGTTACGCGATCCGGTGACTCTGATCTACGTGATTCACTACTATGCCTCCCTTATCGGCCTCCAGCAGACTAGTTTATGGGCGGGTCTTATGTGCTTCCTAATATTTCTAGCTGGCGTAAACACGCTGGTAAGTAGGACAGCTTTCTTTTAAAATTTTCTCAGTTTTCTTGCAATTTTCTTAACATTTTCTTTCATTTTCTTATACTGTATTTGCTCTCATTTTATTTCATTTGGTATTATTTCTTCCGAACATCATCAGGTTCCTCAAACGTATGCAATAATAACAGCTGTGATTGACGAATTCCCGAAACTTGAGCAATACTATGGAATCCTAACTTCCTCGACGTGTCTCGTTATGGCAGCAATAGGAGTTTCAACAATCCATCCCGTAAGTGGTCTTGTACAAAATACAAATAAAATTGTAAAAAATCAGCTGAAAATGTCTTTGCATTTCTGCAGAATGGATTGCTGGGAAGTATGATGTGGGACCACTATGCAGCCGGAGGAACCGTCCTAAGCTGTCTGATCGTACACGTGATAGGAATACTTTGGATTTACCGTAAAATTTCTTCGCAAAGAAATTCTCCGCATTTATCTTTGAAATTTTCGTACATCTTAGAATTTCCCAAACTGCAGGCAGATTTTGAGTTTGTGGGTCTAGAATTCGGCAATGTATGGAGGGTACTTTGGACTTTCGTCATTCCTGTCTTGCTAACCGTAAATCTCACCCATAAACTAATTTGTAGATCCTTAATTTTACGAGTTTCTAAACAGATTGGTGAACTGTGGGGGTTTTTGGGCTTGCCTTTGGACGGGAATGTGGATTGCAAATTCCCTATCTGGGTTATTGGACTAGGATGGTTCTTTTACTTGCTGGCAGTCGTCGTGTTAGAGTTGGTGGTGGTGAAAGTGATCCTATCTCAGATGGAATTCGGCCTCAAAGGGGTAAACTTCAAGATTAAACACTTCATCTTCAGTACACCATTAAAACTCTGGACCTATTACAGAAATTAATGGCTGCCATCAAACCCTTACGATCTTGGGGCCCTCGGGACCCTGCTCGCCATCACCATTACAAGAATAATCTGCTGGGATACGTCAATCCTGAGCCTAACCCAGTTGCTAAGCGAAGTAGTCCCGTTTTACGAGCTAATACAAGCTCCGAACTTCGCTTAGAAGCGATCAAAGAACCAACTGTTTACAAAAACAGTACCTTGCGACCACGTGGTCCCGAAAGCGGGACCTTACGACCCACTTCCGTCAAAATAGTACGCGTTCCGTCCACTAGAGAGTACCTGGAGCGTTCTGGTCCAGGTCCTTATCGAAATTAGTTTCCTTTCTGTAATATATGCTAAAAAGCAAATTGTAATTAACATTAACCTCAGTATATACTAAGTGTGTATAGTAATTCTCTAACTTTTTAAAATTAAACGGAATCTTATAACATACATTCAGTTATTGTTCATTTCGGAAAGTCTGCTACTAACCGAATGCAATCTCCAGTAAGTCAACTAGAATTGACTATACAGTCTTTGTCCAGGACCTTGAAATGAGTAATTTTTGTAATATATACTAAAAAGCGAAGTGTACTTAACTTCAGTTTAAACTGAGTACGCAGTATTTTTTAACATTTGTAGAAATTAAAGGAAATTGTTTAACATTTTTTTATTGTTAATTTCGGATAGTCTAGTACCAACCGAATACAATCTCCGGAAAGTCAATGAGAATTGACTGAAATTGACGAGAGTCTACGAACGAAGCGTAGGAAATAAATGAAAATGTAGACGATGAAACTAATTTTTACTAGTTTTTTATTGTAACATTTACATTCACTAGACTGAGACATTGGTACACTTAAGAGCAGCTTTAGCATTGACTAATTTCAATATGGATTTGAGGGATTGGCCCGGGCCAACTTCCAAAGTTTGCGGGTATTGTTGGTCCGGATTGCGTTCGTAGAGGATGTGCAATGTCTGCTCCCAGCTTACGGGTTTAACTAGTTGTTTGGGTAGCTGCTTCATGATATGCTCGGCGTTCTTGTAACGTTTTCCATCCACGTTTGAATGAACCGATATAAGCGGGGATTTGATTGGATATCGTTTCAAGATTTCTTTCAAAGGTTCCACCGCAGGCTCCATTAAGGGAGTATGGAATGCCCCTGAAACGGGAACTCGCTTAACTTTTCGCAAGTTAAACTCCCCTCCATGTTTCTCGATGAACTTGAGCGCCTGCAAGAATGAAAATCCGTTATTAATACCAAACACCACGAGACGTAGCTTTAAACAAACGCATTCCAAGCAACAGGTCTTCCGGTTCAAAACCCGGAGATGAAATGACACTTCGTGTGTCATATTGATGCAAAACGTTCTCCAGAAAAATCATGACAAACAAGTGTCACTCGAATTCAAAATTGGTAGTTGGATTGGAAATGCATTACGTTAGATTAACGATTCTCACCAACTTTCGTTGATGAAAAGCGTTAAAACTTGCGCTTTCTTTCACTCCATTTGCTGAAAAAAAATCATTGTTCGAGAAGTGACATACTACTGTCTTTTTTAACAACGGGATACATTACACTCATTTGTCACTAACTCGGAGAGCGTGTTGATTCCAAAGTGAAAGTTTAACAACGATATTTTATCAAAGAAATTAGTTTACCTCTAGATGACCAGCGATGACTTTGCAATGTGGATACAAATAGGAAGCCACTTGGCAAACAGGGTTTTCAATGCCCATTTTTGCGCAATGTTCCCGTGCTACTAAACAGGCAAAATTCAATTTGGAATCTGGTCCATAAAATACCGTCATCATGCCAGAAGGAACCATATCTGAGGCACACTGCATAGATTCTGCTCGAACTTGAACTATTTTAACAGCTAAAATTTCACAAAAAATCATTTACAATTTTTTTTATTAAACTTAAGCAAATTTTGATGTTACCCTGCTCAAAAGTGATTGAACCAGCAAAAACTAAGGCAGTAATTTCTCCCAGACTGAAACCAACAGTAGCCATGCAGGATTCCACTAAACTCGGATTGTCATGCCTCAACTTTTCAACCGCTGCTAATGACGTCACCAACAATGCCGGCTGACAGAAAATAGTTTTATCCAGGTCGCTTTTGGGTCCGTTTAAGCAAAGCTGGAGTAGATCGTATTTTAAGATGGAACTCGCTACTTCGAACATGACTTTCACGTTTGGGTAGCTAGAAAATAGATAAATTATTGATTAATTTTTCTTCTTTTTATTAATGATTTTTTATTTAAAGGAAGGGGAATCAAATTTAGAAGTTACTTGAGTAAATCTTTGCCCATGCCTACATGTTGGGCTCCTTGGCCTGGGAACATGATAATGGACGTGTCTTTCGGATCACACTTGGGTCTTTTGGAGTGTTTGGCTTGGCTTTGTTGCCAAACACTGCCTTTCGGATACGGAGAAGAATTCCAGACATCGTCATAGGATTTCGGTTCGTAAACAGGTTTCACAGAGCCTCTAGTTGCAATTATAGACGGATCGTATTTCGCATTCGCTTCTCTAAACTCGGCTGCATTGTCTAGCAATTCTGCAACCTTTCCTCGCCCTATGACAACTAAATCTTCTTCATTTACTTTACTTTCATCTTTTTTAGAATGTTCTCCTTGGTCTCCACTTTTAGCAGTACTCACAGGCGAAGAATAACCCAATCGTGGGGAGTAATGACGCATAAATTGTGTCTGATTACAAAAACTCGTCCGAATATGTGGATGGAAACCATTAAAAGCTAATATTTCATGGTAAACTTGCTTATCTACAAGTCGTAGCACTTTATATAAACTGAGATTTAAATTTGACGTCATTTTAAGGCTTGGATTCTACTAAAAACTGCGACTTTTTGGCACAATTTCGTGTTTTATGCTTGACAACACGAAGTTTTGTTTGGAAAGCGCATGTGGCCGCTTATAATCGGTATCGGTCCCGGTTTCTCAATTCGGTAGTAAGCTTAGTACTGATACCGATACTAAGTGTTGAGCGTCAGTCGAAGATCCAACGCCCTCAATTGCTCAACAAAGAAAGTAGAGGTTTCCTTTTGGCATTACTTGGATGAAAAATTCCTCTCTTATAATAATTATTGTGTGTGTTGTGTCCTACTTGTCTCCAGAAGTCTAAAAATCGCTTTCAACAGGTTAGTACACCCTAATTAACGCTTAAAAAGCCGCATTTGCTTCGCGCAGAACGAGTAGCGCTTGTCGTACGTTTGGCGTTCGTGTAAAATGGCTGCCAGCGCCTTAGCTTTGTGCTGCGGCCGCCAATCTCGTATTTATCGCCCTGAGTCGTTGAGTCCTCTTTAGGTCAAGAAAGAGTCGCCCTCTCTCTGAACTCGATAATCCCGCTGAAATTCAATGCATCATTAACACACGCCATAAGATTTGCGAAAACTTCCAGTCCAAATCCTCGAGCATGGGTTGGGCAACTCCTAACAAAATGGCGTTCAACCGTTTCTTTGAACCCCCACTATCGTTTGGGGCCGATAGTATCTTTGTCATTTGGCGCCTAAAATAATCCATAACATAAGGCTTTCACACTCGTTTGAATGAAATTTAAAAGTGAAAACTAAAGATAAACGCTTAAATGTTTACGTAATTTTGTCGTCTTTTAGGAGATTAAGACTATTCGTTATGAAAAATGGGAGAACCCGGCGTGGTAATTAAAGAAGAAGAAAATATTAATGAGATACAATCCTATCTCGCAACTTTCAACAAAGAAATTGAAGGCGGGGACCGTAACAATGCTTCCACTTCACGTAAGTTGATTAGTGTTACAACTGTTGCACTTCATTTAAACTTTTGTAATTAATTTTGTGTTTCTAATTAATAGAAACAATTGTGACGACCAGTGCAGGGAGCGACAATGAAGCCACCGAAGGAGCCTATTATGTTGTAGATCAATCTGGCAATTATTACTACCAAGCTGCAGGTCAGGACAGGAAATATAAATACGAATAACGAAAGAAACTAGGAAAAAATAGGAAAATTTAATAAATTTGGGATTTTTATTTTTAGAAGACGAAGAAGAGGCTAGTAATGGTGACATTTTGGCTACACAAGGGGAAGAAGATGAAGGAACTGTAGTAAGCATTCCTGGCAGTGGCGAGGTACAGTATCCTTTCATTTTGAATTATATCTGATTTTATTTAAGTAATAAACGATATTTTTCTCGTTTTGATAGGGAAATAGCAATGATGAGATGGTCCTTTCTGGCGACGGCTACCAAACGGTGGCTATCGTTCCTTCCGAATCCAATTCCGGTGAAGTAAGCTACGTTCTCATCGTCCAACCTGAAGGAGAAGGAGGAAGCCAAGATGGAGAAACTACAGATATTTTATCACTACAAGAAAACGGCGACGAAGTGGAAGAAGGGAACGAGGAAGACGGTGCCGATGACCAGAATTTAGCTGTCTACGATTTTGACGAAGGAGAGGAAGGAGGCCTGGTTGCGCAAGCCGTAATTTTGCATATTTAATTAAATTAATGTCAATATTCTAATTTTCTTTTTTTTCTCTTTTTTTTTAACTTAAAAATATGCGTAGGAATCTTCGGACGAGGTGGAAGAAAAAGTCAAAGTAACGAAAGCGCCTCCTAAGAAATCCCAAACCGTCACTCAAGCTCACATGTGTAATTACTGCAATTACACATCACCTAAACGTTACTTGCTTTCGCGGCATATGAAATCCCATTCCGAAGAACGACCTCACAAATGCAGTGTTTGCGACCGAGGGTTTAAGACCCTCGCTTCCTTACAGAACCATGTCAACACGCATACAGGCACCAAACCGCATCGCTGTAAATTTTGCTTATCTTCTTTTACAACCTCAGGTAAAGTCTTATTTTTCTTGTCAAAATTTCAGCCTATTTTACAAAATTTGCCCTTGCTTTTCTTTAGGGGAACTGGTGCGCCATGTTCGCTACCGCCATACGCACGAAAAACCCCATCGTTGTACAGAATGTGACTACGCTTCCGTTGAATTGAGTAAATTGAAACGTCACATGAGGTGCCATACAGGAGAACGGCCTTACCAAGTAAACTTTCACCCATTTTATTCATAACTCACTCAAATTTATGGTTATTTCCTTAATAAAGCTCACTAGCTTTCATCTGAATCAAGGTTTAAAGCGCTTAAGCTTACAGTGTATCAATATTTTTCTCTTTTTTAGTGTCCACACTGTACTTACGCCAGTCCAGACACTTTCAAACTCAAACGCCATTTGCGGATTCACACGGGAGAAAAGCCTTATGAGTGCGACATTTGCCAAGCGCGTTTCACCCAATCCAACAGTCTAAAAGCCCACCGACTGATTCACACGGGTATTTCAAGTCTCAAAATCCTCCCCACAAAATACCCTTAATTTTTTTTGCGTCATAGGAAATAAACCTGTTTTCCAATGCGAATTGTGTCCTACAACTTGCGGACGCAAAACGGATTTGCGAATCCACGTGCAGAAATTGCATACCTCGGACAGGCCTTTAAAGTGCAAACGCTGTGGAAAGGGATTCCCTGATCGGTATTCCTTTAAGGTAAATTTTCTTTTCTAACTTACCCACTTTAAAAAAATTAAATAAAAAATAAGGAGTTATAATTCGAGTTTAATTCTAATTATATTGGTTTATATTACAAATTTTAGTTCAAATCTAACTTGTTTTTGTCTCGATTCGCAAATTTGGATTAAAATTAATTTATTTCTGTCTTAATTCAGAGATTTTAATTATTATTATTTTCTAAAATAGTGGGCGTAGGCTTGAAAGCCTGTTGCCTGACTGGTTTATTGACAATCATTTACATGATTAGTCTAAAAAAAGAAACTTAATAACAAATTGGGAGGGGGGTAGGGATGTGGGTGAAGAATAATAGTTGGAGGTGGTGTATTGGGTAATGTTTCCGTATCATTGGGAAGTTGAGGTGTGGAAAATCCGTTTGACTTCGGAAAGAAAAAGTTTAACAGCAGAGAAGAGTTTCGGGTTTGTAAGGAAATTCGACGGGTTGAAGTGCAATTTAAGAGAACTGTGTGTTCTAATCAGTTTCGCTCGGTACTTGTTGAGCAATCGACAATGCACGAAAACATGGTGTAAATCTTGGATGGCGTTTTCTGGGCAGGGGCAAAAATTGGTGGGTGATAGCTTGATTCTTTTTAAATAGCTCAATGTTGGGAAGTGGGTGGAGCGGGCCTGTATAAGATACGATATAGTGCTTCTGGGGAGTTTTGTTTTTATGATTGGTCATATGCCTATGTATATGGTTTGACTCCAAGATTTTAATTATATTCCTTTAAAAGTCATTGAAACTGACCAAATTTTATTAAAAAAAAATATCTAATAATAGAATTTTAATTCAAGTTTAATTTTAATTATATTGGTTTCTATTAGCAAATTTTAGTTCGAACTTAACTTGTTTTTGTCTCGAAATTTTAATTAAATTAACTTATTTCTGTTTTAATTAAGAGATTTAGTGGAAATTAGCTTATGGCCGTCTTAGTTAGGTTTACTTCAAATCCAGCTTGTTTTAGAGTTAATTAGCCTATTCTAGTTTAATTTAGCTTTTTTTTGTCGTATTTAGTAGGTTTTAATTAAATTTTATTTCATTTTTAGCTTCATAGCAAGAGTCACGAGGGCGAGAAATGCTTCAAATGTGACCTGTGCCCTTACGCTTCAATCTCTCAGCGTCATTTGGAGTCCCATATGCTCATCCATACGGATCAGAAGCCTTACCAGTGCGATCAATGCGATCAATCCTTCCGCCAGAAGCAGTTATTGAAACGCCATCAGAATCTGTACCATAACCCAGAGTATATCCCGCCCCCGCCAGGCGAGAAGACTCACGAATGTTCGGAATGTAACAAACCTTTCCGCCACAAGGGCAATCTCATTCGCCATTTGGCTATGCACGACCCCAACGCGGCTCAGGAGCAATTAAAGCTGTTGAAATCCTCGAAACGCAAGAAGATCCAGCTCGTCGAAGGCCAACAAGTAAGTTCATGGCACAATTTTTTATTTTTTCGAATTCTCTTAATGATTCTTTGCTTATTTGTCGTAAGGTCGACGGATTCACTGAAGGAGAAGAAGATGAGGATGAAGATGATGAACCCGAGACTGACACTGATGGCGAAATTATGGCCGTCCAGGGCCAGGATGGACAACAATACGTCGTCTTGGAAGTTATTCACCTCCAAGAAGGCGAAGGTGAAGACGGAGTGACTATGTTAGCTGCCGAGGAAGATATTGACGAAGCCAGTGAAGCTTTAGTGGGCCTACAAGAGGATTATTCTCAAGACGCTTCATTAGATGAAGGTATAAGTCGAGGAATTTGACATCTGTCACAAATATTATTAATTTTCTAATCATTTTTTTTCTTTCTTAGAAATGGATGAAGGCGAGATTCCTCGGCGAAGGTCAGAACCAGGAACTGTGGCGGAAGATTCGCAGAAAGATATGGAGACTTGCTTTGGTTTTGATGTAAGTTTTCGATGTTACTTAATTTAATGTCTTTTAAATCTGTTTTTATTATTGAAATATTGACTTGAATTATTTTTTATTATTATTCGTTTTCCTAGGATGAAGAAGATGAGGAGGAAGATGAGTAATTTTATATAAGTTTCCGAAAGGACACGGGTTGAATATTATGTGTTTGGATCCTGTTTGCTTTTCTCATAAAAAAATTAGTTTGCGAAAACCTCATTTCCTGTATCTGGAATAAAACCTGTTTATTTTTTGGGGTTCATGAAATTTGCCACGCGTTAATACACAAACCCGGGAATTGTATTTCGAACCGTCTTATTTTTTCACTCTTGTAAGTTGGATAACTTAGTCCATACGCGTTTTCAGATACTTGGTGGTCACTTTATCCTTTTCACTGAAAAATATTAAAAAAATTAAATAAAGTCACTTTATCCTTTACACTGAAAAATGTTAAAAAAATTAAATACAAAGCTTACATAATGTGGACCACGCCTCCCCAACCTGAGCCTGAATCACGATCGAAAGCGTTCATCAAAGCTTGACTGATGGTCTCGAACAAATCATCAGCTTCCATATCTGGACGCCATAAAGCTTCGCACATTCCAAAAAGTTGTTCAGAGCAAGTACCAGAGACGACAAAGTCCTCTGGTTCGGTAGTGCAACCAATGAGATCCATGCCAGCAATGTATGGCTGGAGAGTTACTGGATCCAAACCGGCAATTACTGGCTCCACGAAATACGGTCCAAACCTTGACAAAAAGAAAGCGGGTTTGGGTTAAAACTTTGCTTTAAAATGAATAAACACCAATTATTATTTGACAGAAGACGTACCTGCGTTCGTATAAGAGGTTAGAGACTACAGATGCGAAGGTTTTGGGGTGAATGCGACGGTTTTCTTTCAATTCGTAGAGGTTGAGCTTGAACCTCAGCCTCTCATGGACAGTTAACGTGTCTGTGGCAAGGCCGGCTAAACCAATGTAAAGGTGAGGACCCATTTCAAAGACTTTCTAGAATTAATAGTATATTAATATGCCAGTTTTAATAATCTATAGATAAGATTTAAACCTGGAAGTCTGTGGAAACTGTTTGCAGTTGAATTCCTAACCTTCGGTCGGTTGCAATGGCAACACAGCCCTTGCCTTTCATCGCCAGCACGCAGCCACCATTATAAGACATAATAGACTAGAGAACAGTGGAATTTAGATGAAAAATAGAATTTGTATTATATTTACTGTACCATTTTCGGTTAATAAGTTGTTCCCTATTTGTTCCAAACACAAAACACAAACCGCAGTGTCACTTGTCTAGGCTAATAATAATCGATACAGAAACGATCCGTTTACTATTTACATTGAAGTCAAGCTCGATTCCGATTGTACAGGTGTGGGTAAAATGTGAAGTGCGAAACGCGAGATTGGTTGTCATTGAAAATGTTTTGTATTTGAGAGATTTAAAAAAAATAAAATAAAGCGAACAGATAGAAGCTACTAAATGACGCCTATTCGGAGGATCGAACCTACCAAAGCACTGGCTATCACGACCCTTTCTGTTTACATTTAAAAGCAGCAACTTGCATAAAAGCGGGTTCAGCCATGTTAGGAGAGTCGCCCAGCGATCCGCAGCAAACCATACCAGCCTTATTTCGCCCCAGGCGGGGCATTTTAGGTTACGTTGCGTTTAGGGTAATTAGATTTAGGTTGATTGGGTTAGGTTAGGTTAGATTAGGTTGGTTAGGTTAGGTTAAGTTAGGTTAAGTTAAGTTAAGTTAAGTTAGGTTAGGACGCTTATGCGTTTGCTGCTTTTAGACACCTCCTACAACATGGCTGAACCCGCTTATGCGGTTTGCTGTTTTAAGACACCTCCTACAACATGGCTGAACCCGCTTTTATGCGAGTTGCTGCTTTTAGATGTAAACAGAAAGGGTCATGCTAGCTTAACATACCTACCAAAAGCTTACCCATCTGACCGCTAACCGTTCTGTGGCGTGCTGTGGGTATGACGAGAGCACGACGAGAGCAGTTTCTGTCTGGGAACGTGAACTAATGAATATTGAATTTAACTGACATTAATATCCCCCAAGTTAACCGTCATGTTGACATTTCTTCTATTTAGTGTAGTTCCCAGTTACGGCATGTAATTTTTTCCAGGGATTAACATTAAGTTAGGTTTGGTTAGGTTAAGGTTAGGTTTAGTTAAGTTAGGCTTGGTTAGGCTAGGTTAGGTTAGGTTAGGTTAGGAGACTCGCTCCGAAAAGGCATCAAAACGAGCACCTAAATGCCCGAAGCAGACAACTTGTGGATGTCATCCGAAAAGGCGTCAAGCATGGAGTCAAGACACGCACCCTAATCCTAATACTCCTGCAAATTCTAAGCTTCAAATTCGCTTTCTTTACCAGCAGGTGGCACCACATGTTGGGGAAAATGGGGGGGAAATTTCCTCCGAATAGGCGTCATTTAGCCTCTTATCGAACAGATGGCCCTGTCATTATTTTGAATGAGTATGACACGTGAACCAAAATGACGTAAGGATTTTTAATTACATTTTTAGAAACATACAAAGAAATACGATACAATGCAAACTTATAGGGAATACAAGGTATGACAGTAGGCGAACTGTCAAATTTCGATAAATCAAACAAATGATGGATGTAGCACGTACACGGCTGCGAGCTTAGTTCATATGATATATAAATAGCTTCAACGCATCTTCAATATAAGCGTGTGACCGAATTGATACTGTACTACAGCGGTCGGCAACCTACGGCCCGCGTGCTGAATCCGGCCCGCCAGCCCATTTTATCCGGCCCGCGGTACCCGAGTGAAAAATTATGGCTAAATTATGGCTGCATTTTGATATAGTTCAAAGGATTAATCCGGCCCGCAACTACCCTGCATGCTTTTAATCTGGCCCGCGTGGGGTAAAAGGTTGCCGACCCCTGCTGTACTATATGTATTGCAAACCACCTAGGTTCATATGTTGGTTTTATAGATGTTTCAGCGATGGTTTAAACTAAGCCTATGACCGCGTGGATAACACGCACGACTGGGGACCAAGAGGTCCTCGGTTTAATTCCCTGTCGGAACACTTTATTTCGTCGAAACTACGAAATATTAAAATTAAATGCCTCCCTTTCTCTGAACCCTATACCTTGCCGGAAAGATTCCTATATCCAAGCTTCAGCCTCACAAGCTCGAATATCGGGAACAGGAAACCGAGTAGGGGATTTGGGAACAGGGAAAGGGGCGGAGGTCTTCTATTCTTAAAAATTTTTTAAAGGGGAAGTCAAGTGCAAAAAAAAAATATAGAGGAGACAAAAAGAAGTGTTCTGGCTGAAGAACTCCCATGTCAATTATGCATATTAACCGAGTAATTAGTTATTTAGCGGTTTAAGCTCGCCCCTTTCCGCCAAATTTAAAATTTTCCTGTGCTTATAACATTGGGGGACAGTTGGCCGGAGGCCTAGTGCCTTAACCTATGAGCGCATTCAAAATCGATCTCGGTTCTCATGGGATGGCATAGGGATAGGATTCGTCCTTTCTGGAGGCCACGTCCGCTTTTTAAAGGATTTTTGTCAAAAACCACCAAAAATATGACACATTTTCGCTTTTGCTTAAAAAATTACCGATCACGAAAAAAAATCAGGACAGATTAGCTGAGATCAGCGAGAGGTTACGGATGGTCAAGGTTAGGTTAGCTGAAAGGGAAGCTCAGGGAAAGTTAGCTAAAGGTCAGGGAATGTAAGTTGAAAGCTAGCTGAAGGTCAAGGAAGGTCGAGGTTACGTTTACTGAAGTCAGGGAGCTCAGGGAAGCTGAAAGTTAGATTTTAAGAAAAACCACCAACAATTTTTTACAAATTTTCCCTTTTATTTGAAATTGGTACAAAAAAAAGCAAATAAGGAATTCCGGGGAAAGCAAAACATCTCATTTGCATAATTTTAGAATTACGAGCCGACCAGCACCCACACTTATAGCGATTTTCACTGGCAACTCTGAGAGTGAGACAGAGTGCCACTCTACTCTGGCAAAGTGTACTCCGAAACTGCAGATTCGCCGTGAGATCTCGGATTCGTTACTCCCAGTGGAGGGCGTTGGTAATTTTAGGAGTAAACGGCAGCCATACTTGTTTACACTTTTACGCTTGGATCCATGTTTCCCGCGCTAACGAACGCACTCTGGATATCCTACTCCGACTTCAAAGACGGAGTAGCCGAGAGTACTCTTTTTGACTCGAAACGGAGTGAGATTTCCAGTGAAGGGCGTCAACAAGAGTAACTCCTAATCTGGCTGGCTCAGTGAAAGACGCCGCCGCTACTCGGAGTAAAAAAGAGTACTCTAGAGTAGCCAGTGAAAATCGCTTTTAAATCCAGGGCCGCCCAGAGGGGGGCGACTAGGGCGATTTGCCCCGGGCCCCGGCCGTTTTGGGGGCCCCACCTTGGATTTTTTGTACACAAAAAAATGCTCAAAAAAGGGGCCCCCATTGTAGGTTTGCCCCGGGCCCCGTCTAACTTCTGGGCGGACCTGCTTAAATCACTCCGGGTCCTTTCTAGTCTTCCAGCTGGCAACGCAATTGGTCAAAACGTAGCTGTAGCTTGACGCTCCGTTTGTCACATCCTCCATCAGTTTAAAAAAATAAAAAAAAATAAAGAAGAATATAGAGTAACACCCAATGTTATAAAATAAAATAGAACAAGACACCCACCTCCAACTTCCATGGAATTGCCTACTCTTCATGCTTCCTTAAAGAGAGTGCGTGTAACGCCTGGCTACGGGCCGTTTCCATTCGCTCCCACGGTTAAACTGCTTGGATAATCCTTGTGCGCGCTTGGTAGCCGGCAGTGAGTATCCGTAACATTTTTTCTGGAGCCAACCTCACCTCGTTGACATTGACACTCAGGAATGAATGAAGGTTAGGGTGAGCGGAAAACGAAGGAATGTATTCATCACAACAAGGTGAAGTCTTGAGGAATACGCAATTTCCTTGCATCTTTTCCATAAGCACCTTTTCTAAGGGTCAACATAAACAGAAAACAAAATGAATACAGCAGAATTAATTCAATGAAATCCGTAAAATGCTAGAATCTTACCACGGATCTGCAAAACGAGGCAGTACGACTAGTACCGCAATTAGGGGCTTCTTGGGTTTCAACGTCCATCTGAATCATAAAAAAATTATACATAAAAAAAACACTAATGTAGAATCATACTTAGCCATAAATTTCCATGTACTGTACGTATTTCACATTCTGTTTCGCATGTTAACCCTTTAATTTCGTGCTTTTCGTTTGCCAGTTTACCATATTGCACTTCGCATCTAGCGCTTCATTCCCACCCGACTGTAGCATGAGAAGGCGGGACGGATCGTTTGAATTAACGCTGAAAATATCTTTTAGGAATTTACATAAATTACAAGAATAATTATAACAGTTGTATAGTTATTAAAGCTAAAGTTTAATTCACTAGAATTATACGATTAATCTAGATGAAAGCAAGTTATTGACTAAAATAACGCCATAGCAACCGTTTGTTGTGTTTCAGTGCAATATTTCGTCCGTATATTGGAAGAACGCAAAATGAGCGTTGTAAGCTTGGATAAAAAACTTGGAAATCCAACGAGTGGATTGTCAATTCCCAAAGGTTTGCCATCTTTAGTATCTTATTACACGTACTTAACAAAATCATTTTTTAAAAAATTTTTAGATGACGTACCTTCGACAGAAAAGTTGAATTGGTTACTCCACTTGCGTTTTGCCCGGAAAGAGTACGACGCTTGTCGCGAATTAATTAAGAATCTGATAGAGATCTCCAATGGTACTTCAGAGTACGCCAATTTCGTGCAAGTAACCTATACATGTCTACAATATGTTCACTATAAAAGTGAGATGGTTTTTTTATTTTCATTTTTGACAGGGTCTCATGTTAAGAGAAGAAGGGAAAGTTCAAGATGCTCTTGAAGCATTCCAGATGTGCAACATACAAAACCCCACCAACTACGATAATATACTCGAAATCGGAAAGTGTCTGTATGGATTTAATACCAACCTTAAATCGCGAAACTGTAATCTAATTATTAATAGATTGCTTATGGGACGACACAGAAGAGCTTACGATGCTTTCAAGCAAGCCGACTCTTTCAGTCCCAACAACTGGGAGATCCTCCACTACATGTCTTCGAGTTTATTTCGTATGAAACAATACGACCTAGCAAAAGACCATCTTCAAACCGTTCTTCGGATCTTCCCGTATAAAGAATCCTTTTTACTACTCGCTCAAATCCATCTCGCGCATAACAGTACCAAAGACGCCATCGAAATGTACCGACTCGCCATTCAGTACGCCTCTAATTTAATAAAATATTCCCAGAACACTCTAAAACTTCCTGATAGACATCATCCTGACTGCCCCGACTTGCGAGTTAAACTAGGAATTCTATGTCTTCAAGAACACAATCCCGATAAAGCCTTTGAGCAATTAGGTACTGCGCTTTCCCTGGATTCTACCAATCCACAAGCTGTCTTAGCAGTCGGCGCAGTCTTACAAGTACCAATCTTTAAAATTAGTTAAATTCCTTTTTAAAGTTCTACTTAAACGGTAATTTTCTAAAGAGTCACGGAGATTTTGAAGTTGCAATGACGAGATATAAAACAGCTTTAAATGTCTCCCCGCACTCGCCCCAGTTATGGAACAACATGGGTCTCTGCTTCCTTACGAAGCAAAAGCATGTGGCGGTACGAAACATTGCTAATATACCTTTAGATAAATTGTTATGGGTCTTTAATTTTACGTTAGTAGGCATTGACTTGCTTACAGCATGCGAGATCGCTGGATCCTCTCGACTTCAAAATTACATACAACTTGGGATTGGCTCATTTGTCACTCCAACAATACGCTTCAGCTTTTAACTGCTTGTCCTGCACAGCTGCTTTAAATCCTCGACAAGGCCAACCTTTATGTCTACTGGGAGGTAAATAAATTGGATTTTAGATCACAATTTCACCATAATTTGCCGCCATAATGGATAAAATGGCGTCGTAATGGCGCCAAATTTTAGACCGCGCCTTTTTTGTTGCCATCTTGGAAAATGGCGGCAAAGGATGACTATAATAGGCAATTGGTCCATTGTTCTTTGTTTAAATTATACACTTAATAGTGACGTTGGCACAACTGGAAGATCCTACGAATGCTCAACGTGCATTTACGGAAGCGCTGAGTCTCGATTCCAATGATCCGGTGATTCATCTCAACTTCGCGCTTTTCCTTTGGTCTACGGGCAACGACAAAGAAGCTAGCCTTCAAATGAAGAAATTCTGGGAACATTCGTCAAAATTCAGTTCTGGAGTGTTATCTGTGGGCCAGCGTTTAAGCGAACGCCTTAAAGCTTCTTTTCCCCAACGGACTGAACCTGAAGATGCCGAAAAGACGGAATCATAGTAAAATACTGTACGTCTCACGGTCTATAACTCATAATAAAATACTGTACTTCTTTGTTCTTACGGTCTAAAACACACATCTATAGTCTTTCCTCTCTGTACAGGAAACTGGATACTCTGCATTAAAGAAACACCAAACAAAAACGCTCCTAACACTAGCCAAATACACGCTATAATACATCTGCAAATATGTCTTTTGCGAAATAAACTAGGATCTTGACGTAAGGCCACTAAGAGTAAGCAAATACCAGGAAAAACTAAAATAAAGACGGACGCCAGACTGGTGAACGGCCGGATGACGTCACTGGCTTGGGGAAGCATGGCACTGAGGATTAAATTCAGTCCAAACCAGCCTAAAGAGAGCAAAATTCTTCCCCAACGTCCTGCTCGCTCCGAATTGGGTGGAAGACAGCAGACATCTTGTACTGTATCAAACAATGCTTCCCTATACAAGAAATTAGTAAGTAAACAAAGATTAAATGGAGTTTGTGACAGATTACCTGCCACAAAACGCCAAGATTGGATAGGTAAAACACATCTTTAAGGCCCAGGCTAAGTATAAACCCAAGATGAAGGGTTTTTTAATGTCATATGCGCTTAAGATGTTCCAAGGTACGTCAACGCCAAGACTCAAGTACCCGAAAATGCCCACGCATGCGTACGCGACGCAACCGAACAGAATGGCAAAGGAAGTAACCCATGAAAATGTGCTCAATCGTCTTGGTTTTAAACAAGAATATACGGGAACCACGCTGACATGACACTATAAAGAAAGAAAGCTGAATTAGATGATGAAATACAATTGTCGTGCAATTTACGAAAATTTTAATCAGGATTTTAACGTAATATCATCGATTTTCAGCGATTTTAGTCGTAGTTTAGATCGAACTTATGTTTTATAACTATTTTAAATTGAATTTTGATAGACCTAATAGTAAATGGTACGGATTATTACTTGATAACTGAAACAAATGACTGGTGCCACTAAGAAAACGTCGATCCAATGATCAGGACCTTGTTTAAGCGTGGGATATATGTAATCTTTCGTAATTTGTAAGTACTCGTAGATAACCACGCCCACCACATAAATCACCACCAAAATCCCTACAAAACTTTCAAACAAAACGAATACAGCAAATCAGTATTGAATTACTAAAATTTTTCCCTTAGTTTTCTCTTTACCTCGTGTATTTCAGGAAATCTATCTTCGACGAGAAGCACAATGGCAGGATAAAACAGATAGATACAGCGCAGATGGTGAATTCTCTCCGCATATACCAGTAATCGCAATAACTAGTGCCGTACGTTGAGAACAAGGCTAAAGAAAGGAACTTTACAGTTAACATACAACACAATTTATAATCCTAAGGTTACCTATATCAGTTTGGTCTCCGATAAGCGTCATAAAGTGGACACAAATCCCGAAACAGTACAAAACTATACAGAAAGAACAGGCATGCTGTCCAGCTTTCCCGCCAACGACGTATAAAACGTCTTGTAAAGTAGAAGAGCCGTTATGGTCGGAGATGTTAGCTAAAACTAGGAGCGAAACGGCCACAAATATCAGCAGAATCTATACTAAAACAACAAGAAGCTGTAAATCTGTTTAAAGAAAGCAAATTTAAAGGTTTTTGTACCGCTTGGAGGCTGAGACCCACCCAAATGCCTCCGACTTGATTGAAGATGTAGGGGAAGTTCAACAGACTGACTCCGAATGCTGCATTGGCAATGAGAATAGCGCAAGCAAACCCTCCACTACCTAAGAAGAATACTTTATTACAAAACTTAGAAACTTGCTGAAAAATAACTACTTTTACCTTCATTTTGGGGGAAATTAAGCCGAGAAACAACGCTTACTCTTGACCTTGCTCTGCTGGGAGAGGATGTGTCGTTTAAGGATACATAATTTCCATGCCTAGTCAGACTACTGGTAAGGTGAGTGTCGGAATGTTCGAATAAAGTGGCGTTTTCTACTGCAGCAGCCATATAAATTCACACACAGCGTCACAAGTTTCCGATTTTTTTAAGTTGTCCAGTTATTTAAGCTTGAACTAAACCTACAAAAAGACGCAAAGATTAGACTGATATATATTTATTTGCTCTAATATACGGTAGCAATTCTTACCAGTTATTTGATTATGTTTTTGTTTTTCAGCAGGATATAGAAATTTAACCAATTAAGAGCTCGTCACTGTAAATAAATACAAAGAAAGCCACCTATTGGGCATTTAAGGAACTGTTTACAAGTGTACCACAAATAGTTGATCAATTTTATCGAAGATGACAATAGTGCCAGCGGCGTAGCCAGCGATACGCACAGTACGCAAGTGCGTACCAAAATTTTCTAAATTAAGAGCGCCAAACTGATCTTAGGGCGCCAAAATTGACCTACGGCACCAAAATAGTCCAATGATATTGAAAAACAATCATAAGGCGCTAGACCACTCATAAAACATTCCCTCACGAAGCAGAGGCAGGGAGCGGCGTCGAGGTTCGAGGTTCTTTGACGAGGGAGACGCGAGAACGGGTGAGCATGGGCGCAGGCGCAGCTCTCTACATGCTCAGACTGTGTGTGTTGATCCCTCCCTCACCCTTTACGGTTCGCAGTCGAACAAACTGCATCAACAGATAACGCACTTCATCATTTCTGCGTCCCGCGATCCTGAACTCGGCACTATAACTATTGTTTATGATGGATGCCCCCAGCAGCAGTAGTAAAAAGCTAAAAAAGTCTGGTCACAAGAACAGAATGACCAAAGTCAGACGTGAAAATAATGAGAGAAAGCTGTCGCAGAAAATGCTAACGTTTCTTAGGCAAGTGAGATGATAACTTTTGATTTTTCAGGAATTCCGATTATTATTTTTAAAGTTATATAACATAGAAAAGTATTCAGCTATATATGGGCTGCTGACTGTAGTTGTTATTGTTACGTTTTTAAAACTTCCAGGAAAGAGCCCTCCACTTCGAAAGTCGTTGATGCTACTATATGCTCAGGTACTCTAGTCGATGAAGCTGGTTCTGATGGAAGCTTCCTGACGATTGAACAGATTCCATCACTAGCTGCATTGGAGACTACAGTCGTGTGCTCAGACACTCCGGTGGCGAATGAAGGTGGCGCTTATGAAAGCCAATCAGTACCTGCATTGGAGACTTGGGGAATGTGTCCTGTAACAATGCCAACAAGCCCACAACGTGCAAAAAATGCATCAGTAAACCTTGTCAAGACTCGTGCCGAAAATGCTATATTTGTACACTCTATCCCATTTAAAACCCCAACATCGACTGGATCTGTTAGAATACAACCAGACATTGGAAATTTACAACTTGAAAAGCTAACCGATGCTGAGAAATGGCTCATTTTGGAAAGGGGAGAAATTCCTCTCAAGCTAAACCTTCCTAAAAGAGACTGTGGTAAGAAGAAGAGGAAGTTCAACCCTGATTTCTTATTGACGTACAAATGGTTACGATACTCAAAAATGCTGGATGGCTGTTTTTGCGTTGTATGTTTTTTATTCAGTTCGGCGCAAGAAGGTGTGTTGGTGACATCACTATTCACTGATTGGTCTAACATTGGCGCAGTTATGGGAAAACATCAGGAAAGCGTGGATCATGCTTCCCAGTGCTGTGTCTCTTTCATTGCCATGCGTCGAGCGAGCAGCAGTCTGTGTACCAAAGTATTTCAAGTGCTTACCAAGAAACCATAAAAAGAAACCGACATGTCCTTGGTGAAATCGTGAAGGTTATAGTCTTGTGTGGAAGGCAGAATATTCCTTTATGTGGGCATATACCAGAGGCTGGTAATTTTAATTCAATATTAAATCTTCTTTGCGAGCACGATCCCATTTTGGACAACTTTCTGAAATCTTCACCAAGGCATGCACAATACATCAGCCCGCAAATCCAGAATGAGTTCATCCGGTTGATTGGGCAGCAGATACAGCGAAGCATTTTAGCTGATGTTCGTGAGGCCAAATGGTTTGGTTTCATTGCGGACGAAACTCCAGATATTTCCCGTATTGAGCAAGTGTCACTCTCAGTTCGGTATATCACTACAGGAGCAGAGATAAAAGAAGTGTTTCTAGAATTTATTCAGACTGAGGACACTCGAGGGGTGTCTTTAGCAAATCAATTTCTACAGAGAATTCTGGCTTGGAATTTGGACAAGAAAAATCTGAGAGCGCAAGCCTACGACAAGGGTTCCAATATGATTGGGAAGTTCAAAGGAGTGCAGGCAACGATTCGGGAAGAATTGCCTGATGCTGTGTATTGTGCTTGTCTAGCACATGGGCTTAATACTGCAATTGTCTATTCTTGTGGCATAGCCAATGTCTCCAACCTGTTTACCAAGGTGAACGAGGCGATCAAAATTACCAAGTCCTCTGCCAAGCGACACAACCTTTATAAAGCAGAATTGAAGGAACTTGAAGGAATTGAAGGAAGTTTGTCATCGTGGTGTCTTCACTGGAACAAATATCTGATTTTGACGCGAAAGCAACAAATGTACTGCATTCAATTCTTCAATTTGATTTTATTGTCCCCCTGTTCGTTGTTGAAGACGTTCTCAGCTACACTGTGAATTTGCACAAGACCCTTCAGAAAGTGGACGTGGATTTGGTGAAAGCTGTTGACGATGCAGAAGTTATTGTTCGGTGCTTAGAA